>VMDO01005539.1:18436-60091 GCA_007922755.1 Pedetes capensis | reverse complement strand
AAAGAACCAAGATTTTTCCAAGTTCCTTTCCAGGTTTATCTAAACTTCTCCAAGTACCTCAGTTTTCCCTGGTAATTATTCCTTAAAGGCCTATTATCTTTCATAATAAACCTTCCTGTATTCTCTACTATAACTTCTGTGCCAGGTATAAATTCTTTTATATGCTGAACACAAAAACAGGTCTGCTGCCAGATTCCCAGACCCATGCTCCTCGGGAACACTCAGTACAATGGCTGATAGTAGAAACCCATTAAGTATCAGGTCTATCTGCCCTGCTCTCCCTCTTGGAAGAAAAGGGAGGCCAAATTTAAAAGCCCTAGAAATAGCCTCTGAATATGACTAAGAACTAGGAGCATTCATTGATTCATTTACAGCATATCTCTGTACATTTGTGCTTCTATAAGAGAATTCCATAGACTAGATAATTTAGGATGAACAGAACTTTATTGGCTCACTGTTCTATAGACTAGAAAATCTAAGAGCAAGGTGTTAGCATTTGCTGAGTACTTTCTTGCAGTGTCATCCCATGGCAGAAGATGGAAAGGCAAGAGAACACAAGAATGCAAGATGAGCATAAACTCAGTTTTATAGCAAACCTATGCTCTCATTAATAAACCCACTCCATCAATGTTGTTACCCTGGGAATGTTATCCATTCCCCGGGTAACAACATAAATCCATTCATGAGGGCAGAGGTCTCATGACCTAATCTTCTCTTACAGTTCCCACCTCTCAACACTGTTATATTGAGGATTATTTCCAACATATGAACTTTGAAGGACACACTCAAACCAGACCACTCCACCCCTGGCCTCCAAAGTTCATGTCCTTCTCAGATGCAAAATACATTTATTCCATCCCAGTAGCCCTAAAGTCTTAACTTGTCAGCATCCAATCAAACATCTAAAGTCCAGAGTCTTATCTGAATCAGGTATGAGTGAGACTCAAGGCATAATTCATCCTGAGGTAAATTTCCCTCTAGCTGGGAGCTTGTGAAATCAAAACAGGTTCTGTGCTTCCAAAATACAGTAGTGCAGCATGCAAAGAATAGACATTTCCATTCTAGAAGGAAGAAATGAGCAAGAAGAAAGAAGTAACAGGTCACCAACAAGTCCAAAGCCCAACAGGACAAACAATGTTAAATCTTAAGACTTC
The DNA here is from genome assembly GCA_007922755.1 of Pedetes capensis. Taxonomy (NCBI): domain Eukaryota; kingdom Metazoa; phylum Chordata; class Mammalia; order Rodentia; family Pedetidae; genus Pedetes; species Pedetes capensis. Next base: position 58,937 of record VMDO01005539.1, on the reverse strand, counting down.
AGAATAATCTTTCATTCCATATGCTACCTCCTGAACACACTGAGGAGTTTGAGCCCCCAAAATTTTGAGTGGTCTAACCCTTATGGTTTTGCTAGGCTCAGCACATGTAGCAGCTTATATGGTATGCATTCTCATGCCTGTAGCTCTCCTAGGCTGTGGTTGCACACTGGTGGTTCAACAATTCAGACATCTCTGAGATAGCCTTGTTCCCATGGCTCCACTAGGCATTGCCCTGGTGGAGGCTCTCTGTAGTGGCTCTGACCCTGTGATAAGTTTCTTCCCAGGCCCCCAGGCTATCCAATACATGCTTTGAAATCTAGGTGGAGGCTGCCATGACCCCACAAGTCATATATTCTGTGCATCTGCCAAGTCAGCACCATATGGATGCCACTGAGACTTACCGTTTATGACCTCTGGAGGGGTGGTATAAGCTGTACCCAGGCCCACTTGAGATATAACCAGGAAATCCAGAGGTGTGCTGTGCTGGAATGTGGGGAGCAGAATCCCAAGATGGTGAATGCTAAAGGTCCATGGGTTGCTTTATGGAAACCTTGCCCTCAAGGTCCAAACTTGCCTTGATGGTCCCTGAAACACTTTCAGCATGATTTGCCCACTGTCTTAATTAAGAGAACCTGGATTCCTTCTATTCGTATCTACCACTTTAATAAACAGTTGCTTAGTAGTCTCCCAAATCTACACCTAGGTTTTTTTCCAACCTGCTCCTCTAAATTCTTCCAGTTTCTATCCATTACTCAATTCCAGTGTTGCATCCACAATTTCAAATATTTATTATAGAAACAGACCAACTTCCCATTACTAATTTTTTTCTCTTAGGCCATTTTGTGCTGCCATAACAGAGTATCACAGATTTGGTAATTTATAAGGAACAGAAACTTATTTTGTCCAGTTCTAGAACATGGGAATTTTTAGATCAAGGAGCTGGAATATGATGAGAGTAGGTTTATATGGAGTTAATGTTTGAGTTCAGGGTGTAGTAAGGGTTGCTGAGCAATTACACTGGAGGAAGAGTTAGAAGGGATAGAGTATTATTGAGTGGCAGCTCTAAGCAGAGAGAGATGATACTCAAAATTTGTAATGACCAATATGACATGGGCAATAAGCAATTAGAAAGGACATGAAATAATAGGGAAGGTCACATTGGGGTCTCCACAGAAGAGATTTCATATATATACAATAGCTTTGGTAACTGAAATGAATATGTTGTTGTTAGGTGCCTTCGAGTCGTATCTGACTCATAGCAACCCTACATACAATAGGGGAAACACTATTGTCAGTGCTTCTCTGCTATTCATAGGGTTTTCAATGGCAGATTGTTTTTTGGGAGTGGGTTGCTGGGTCCTTCTCCCAAGCCTATAGCACCTGGAGTTCCCAGGCGGTCTCCCATCCAAGTACTAACCAGGCCCAACCCGGCTTAGCTTCCGAGATCTGACGGGATCAGATGCTACAGGGCTACGGCTGTAGGCAAAATGAATATAGGTAGATTAATTAATGAGTTTGCTATTATTGAGGCTTCTGTTTTGTTTGAAAATTTAGCCTGATAACAGTAATATTCAGCATACAGGGTATGCATACAGCAGCACTTGATACTGTTTTTCAGAAGCAATTTTGTAAGTTGCACCCATATGTGTACATAAGAGATTCTTTACTACTAGACTAAAACTTGGGTATATATTCAGTATGTTGTTAGAGAGGAAGAGCATAGTGACTTAGCTCCTCTAAGCACACAGGCCATAATCACACATATAACACATCCCTAATCAATATTGAATTGCTATAATGAAATCAGTTGAATTGAATGTCTTCTCTTTGAAACTTTATTCCTATTAATTTCTTTAAAATGTATCTAATAATTCTTATTACCTCACCTCTTCCCCTTACCTATTCATTGCCTTGCTAATAATGTCAGATATTCTTAGGTTAGAGACAGAACATTTTGAAATTATCTTTAGACTCCATAGAACTCCCTCTTAGTTAATTATCTCCTGATTCTTCCTTACTCGTCCATGGTCATCCCACACTATGGTCTCATGCTAGCATGAATTTTATTGTTTGACCTGTTGTTTTTCTGAGCCTTCCATATGAGAGAATAAGTAAGGCAGACTAGCTGCACAATGAGGTTATATTAATCATTTATTTGTAAGTGAACCAGGTCACCTTTCACGTCAGCTCTCCTAACATGTCGATTTTTAACACATCTAATACAAAATAGCCTAAAGAAATCAGTTCCATGTAGGAAAAGACCCATAAGCAAATCTTTTTTAGAAAATTAGTAAGAACAAAAATAATTTTGTTTCATTTTAGTCCTAACCAATTCAGTGGGTCCAGGGTCATCTCCACCTGCTGTAGACTGTGAGGACAAATTAAATGCTGTATTATAAGTAGTGAGAGCCCAGAGTTTAGGCTTTGGAGTTAGAACAACCTCAGTTTGAATTCCAGCTTTACCTCTTGCTCCTTGGAGACCATAGGTAAATTTTTAACTTCACTGAACCTATGGTTTTTCATTAGGAAGTTGAGGAATCAAGGTACCTACTTGGTAGGATTGTGAGGAATAAAAGTAAGATATAAAAGTGTAAAATGTTTAGCATGGTGCTTGGCAGCAAGTGGACACTCAGTAAGTGGTAGTTATTCTTTTTATTGTTATCATGGAGCAGAAGAAACACAAGACTATGAGTCAAGAGCCCACGTTCTGTTTTTAGCTATACCACTAATGAGGCAGGGACATTGTCCCCTCTCTGGATCTCAGATACATTGTCTGTAAAATGAGGAGATTCTCTGAGGGATGGATAATTGATAACATGGGTGCTGCTACTGTCCTCTTTAACATCCATGACAGGCATCAATGATCAGTCACCACTTTCATGCCTAATAGGCAAAGACATAGACCTAGAATCAGTCTCAATGCCGGGTTCCAAATAGCTTCTATTGTTCAAAGTTGTCAAATGAAATGATGCTTATTTGTCTTCCCTCAATTAAATGATATCAGATGTACCTTTTAGTGCTAACATTCTGTGGCTCTATGGAAGAAGTGCCCTCTGCTTGCAACTCAGCTATGAGGTGAGATGGATTTTAAGTTCAGGGAGTGACTTCCCATATAATGAGATAGAAGCAAATTCAACTTTGTGTGATATGCAAAGATCCACCTGGGTTTATACCTGTTTCTTCTGATGTGTTCTAGCTCAATGGCCTTTGGCAAGTCACTTAACTTCCCTGAGCCCCAGTTTCCACACTTGTAATAGTAGATATGAGATGGTTGTATAACAGATGTTAACATTGAGAGAAACTGAGTGATGGATATATATAAATTCTCTGTACCATGTTTGCAATTTTTGTGTAACTCTTAAATTGTTCCAAAATTTTAAAGGTGTGTGTGTGTGTGTGTGTGTGTGTGTGTGTGTGTGCGTGTGTGTGTGTTGCCAGGTAACCCAAGGCCTTACACATACTAGTCCCCAACTCAAAAGTTTATTTTTTAAAAATAGGCAGAGAGGTAAGTGCCTTGAGCAGATGTGGAGAATAAATGAAATAATGTGTGGGAAATTTCATAGTGCAGTTTCTTCCTTTCCTCCCTCCTAGGCATCTCTCTTTACCTACACATTCAAACTTGTAGAACACCTGGAGTCAAGAGGTGTGTTTTCTGGACTGCAGTGCCAGCAGGTTGACTTGCCTGACAGCATTGCAGTTCACAGCCTTGCTGCCAAGCTAAAGCCCAGCAGGCAAGAAGGCTGGACTTAAACATCGTGCCTATTCCAGAGCCAATGGATGCATAACATATTGCCGGAAAGCAAAATGGGCTGCCTATCTTTGTTGGACTCTGCCTTTGCATGAGGGAGGGAGGATGGAACATGGGGTTGGGTGACATAAGAGAACTAGGTAAGATCTGGATGTTGAGATATACAGGTAGATAGAGAAGGAAGCAGATTCATGCTCCATTACACAACCTCATACTTTAAACTCATTTTCTTCTCAGCTTTAGAATCAGACCTATGGGTAAAAGCACTGTTTCCAGATAGACCCTGCTATATCCAAATATGTTAGTGGATGGGTTTGGGTGGAGACTGGTGGAGATCAGTGCTGGCCCAAGGCCTGTTTGTCCCCAAATCCATTTCTTCCTTTTCCCTTGTCTGTTGTCTATTATAGCAGAGAATCGGGTAGCATGGGTTGGCCCTGTCACATTGTTTCTCAGGCTCTGGTGGGTTTGGCCAATGGTAGGCAATGGTAGAACACTAGAAAGCAGGAGGAAAGAGAAACCAGGGTATTTCTCTCCCTCTCTCTCCACATTATGTGGTGTCCCTTGCAATGACTGTGTGTCTTTTGTGGCTGAAACACTACTGACTGCATTAGCATGGTTCCAGTTTCCATCAAGTGACCCAGCATGGGAGCAGTAGCAGCTCTCTGCTGTGACTAAGTTCTAGGTTGCTTAATTGTTCTCTACTTGGCATAGCAGCTTTCATCAGCCACGTAACCAACTCCATGCACTGAGTTCTTCCCCGCTAAATACTCAGTGATTCTCTTTCCCATGTTGGGCTCACACAAATTGGTCCTCCATCAGCCAACAGCATGGATTCCTTCTTTCCACTAGCCAGTTTTCATTTTGAATGCAAGGCTCTGAGACTCTAGAAAATTTGGGTGGGAGTTCAGAGAAGAAGAGGTCTGGGGAATTAGACATGCAGATCGTTACAGATTGAATCTTAAGTATCCCCAAAAGTCATGTGTTTGAATATTGAGTGCCCAGCTGGCAGCCCTGTCCTGGGAGGTTATGGAACTCTGGAAGGTGGGACCTAGCTTTGCAAAAGTAGGTCATTGGGTTGGGGGAAGGGCTTTGGAAGTTTTTAACCAGAGCTCTGGTCCTTGTCACTCTCTGCTTCCTGAGCACAAACATGTAAGGTTCTCTACCACAGGCCCTGCCACTTGCCCCTGCCACACCTTCCCTGCCACTATCATGGGCTGATCTAACCATGAGCACCCAATAAATATTTCCTTCCATAAGTTTGCTTCAGTTTCTCTGCCATAGCGATACATCATTTGGCTAATGCAGAAAATTTTTACCAGAGAATAGGGTCATCACTGTGTAGAAATTTGACCATTCTTAGACCATTGGAACTTGTTTGTAGGAGTTGTTTGGAAAAGTTTGGAGATGCAAGTGAGAGAAGCCCCTGAATGCTGTAAGCAGGCCTCAATGGGGCAGTTCTGATGGGAGTAAGGAAGACCAGAATGCAATGGCTGATAGAAATGCGGACATGGCTCATACAGTTTCAGAGGAAAATGAGGACTCTACTGGGCATTGGACTAGAGAGCATTTGTGTTTCATTCTTGTAAAGAGCTTGTCTGCTGTTTGTCCATATTCTAAAGTTTTGAGTAAAGTTCAATTCTAAAGTAATGGACTAATAACTTGGTGGAGGAAGTAACATAAAGGCATCAAGATATTGGGGCCATGGTAAGATTGTTGCTTGCTGTCTTTAGCTGGATTTATAATGAAAAAAAGTGGAAGAGGTCACTACTATAACTGTGGCTTATAAAGGTGTAGCTACCTCTTGAGCTAGTAGCAACCCCTGGTAACATCCACATGGTGATGGTTTTATAGGCATGCAGAATTCAAGAGTTAAAGGGTTATGAAGAATGCCATCAAGATTCCAAAACATAGCCTGTGAGGCTAGGCAGTAGGTAGCAGGGTCAAATGCCCTACAGAGAATTCATGAAGGACTGATATGTGAGACTCTATGTTTGGAGTCTAAATAGTAATGGAGACCCCAGGTTGTTGGAGATGCTAGCACCATGAAATATATGTTGAAGGAAGCTGCCAGCAACAAGTGGATCCAACCCCAGAGGACTATAGGAGTGGAGCCACCCAAACCTGTTCAAGCCCAGATGACACCAGATGCCAGATACCAGATGATGTCACAAGGGTCAGATGCCAGACATGGAGCCACATGTTTGTTTGTTTGTTTGCTTGTTTGTTCTTGTCCAGTGGGTTATCAGTATTGCTACAGATAGATCTTTCCTTTCCCTATCCCTATTCCTCCTTTTTGGAATGGGAAGGCTTGCTCTGTGTCATTGTATGTTGGGAGTATGTAATCTACTTTTATTTTGCAGGGACTCACAGCTAAGTTTGCCTTGAGTCTCAATGGAGATTTTGGACTTGAACTTTTAAACATGGCTAGAACTGTTAAAGCTTTGTTGTTGTTGTTGTTGTTGGATGCCATCAAGTCAAGTCTGACTCATAGCATCCCTCATAGGGTTTTCAATGGCTGACTGTTTCGGGATTGCCTTGGTAGTGGGTTGCCACGTCCTTCTCCCATTTTGCAGTGCTGAGAATTGAACTCAGGACCTCAGAGACTGCAGAACAGCACTCTACCAACTGAGCTAAATCCCAGCCCCATATTAAGGCTTTAGGGACTCTTAACGTTGGACTGAATGCATTTTGTATTATGAGATGACCATGGATCTTTGGAGGCCAAGGCCAGAGCATTAAAGTTTGAATCTTAAATGTTTCCCAAAGGTTGTTTGAATGTTGGATCCCTAGCTGGTAGCACTGTCCTGGGAAGTTATGCAACTCCAGGAAGCAGGATCTAGCTTTATAGAAGTAGGTCCCTAGGGATAGGGCTTTGAAGGATTTTACCCTGAGCCCCAGTTCTAGTCACTGTCTGCTTCCTGATCATGAAGATGTGAGCTTGTCTACCACAGGCCCTGTTGCTTGCTATCGCCACACCTGCCTCACCACCATTATGAACTGATCCTCTAATTGTGAACCCCCCCAAAATATTTCCTCCCATATGTTTGCTTCTGTCAGTTTCTCTGCCACACCGATGCACCATCTAACATAGAGCTCAAACTCAAGGAGCCCAGTACCTAAGTAAAAGTCCTTAAAACAGGAAGGGAGCAAGAATGCAAATGCAGCTAAGCTAGTCTTGCTGCTTCTTGCATTTGCCATGGGCTGGCCTATGGGTACTTTGGGAGTCTTCTGCCTTAACAGAGAGCAAATCCAAGCCTGGAAAGAAGTGAGAGCTGAGGGCCCCAGAACTAGCTCCAAGAAGAAGGAAAGAAGAGGAGAATAGCTCCAAGGATATCACTGGTCTGCCTTTAGATAGCCACTGTAGTGGAATTAGATGGAGGAAAATAAACATGGAAGCCCAACTGATACCATCAATTAGGCTATCCTAATGGGCCATTATCAAACTGTCCGAGGGAATGAATTTGCTTAAGGCTAAATGGCAATGACTTCAATAGTACAGGAATCATGTAGTACCATCCCCAGTATAGGACTCCTTTCATTAAATTTCCTTGAAAATTGTATTTGGGGCTGTATAGACCCAGACAGTACTTGAGTCCCATTCATCAGCCACTAATTGACTGTGTGACCTTGTGCAAGGCATTTAATAGCTCCGTGTCTCCATTTCTCTTTGTAAAACAGGGCAAGAGAAGTCTGGCCTCCTGCTTACCTAAAAGAGCACATTGTGAGTACCCAATGTACATCAAACTGCAGTTCTAGCTCTGAGGGATACAAGAGCAGATGCTCAAAGAATGCTTCCCACTGGGGGCTGGAGGAGACAGTAGAATGGAGGGACTACAGTGTAGTTCTCAAGAGCATGGTTTGAAAGAAATTTCTGTTAGTTCAGTTAGGGGTTATAATAATGTCATTGTATATAAAAATATCCTCAATTTTTAAAAGATGCATACTGAGCATGTAGAGGTGAATGATATAATGCCTATGATTTCTTTCAAAATATTAAGGCAAAACATAAAAGTAAAAAAAAGGGAGACAGATAAAACTAGCTTGAAAAATCTTGATGGCTATTGAATATGAGTGAAGGCTATGTGGGGGTTCATTATTCTAGCCTATCTACTTTTATTTGTGTTTGAAACTTTTCATAACAATTTTTAAAGCATACATTTTAGAGGCAGATCTGGGTTTGACCCCATTCATTTAGGCACTATATATGTATGACTAATTGTGGTTGTCAAACCCCGGGCTTTGACTCAGTAGTGGTGGGTGGAGGAGGCCCCAAACACACCAGGTCAGGATTCCCAAGTATAAGAAAGGCAGATATTCTATGGCCAGGAAAAAGAGAGAGAGAGAGAGAGAGAGAGAGAGAGAGAGAGAGAGAGAGAGAGAGAGAGAGAGAAGTATCTATCTCACTTCTCTAGGTTCTTTCTGCTTAAAAGGCTAGAGTGTTCTCTGATGAGTTTTCCCATAGGCCCTGGAGAAAGGAGCCACCACCCCCACCCACCACTTAGAAGGACACTGGTTTAGAAGGCTCTCTTTCTGTGACTTCTGCCTATAGCTAGCACCTAAGCAGGTCTAGGGGCTGGGATTTAGCTCAGTTGGTAGAGCGCTTCACTGAAGTCTCTGAGGTCCCGGGTTCAATTCCCAGCACCGCAAAAATGGGAGAAGGACTTGGCAATCCACTCCCAAGGCAATCCCGAAACAGTCAGCCATTGAAAACCCTATGAGGGTCGCTATGAGTCGGATACCGACTTGACAGCACATAACAACAACAACAAGCAGGTCTAGGGGCTGGGATTTAGCTCAGTTGGTAGAGCGCTGCGCTGCAGTCTCTGAGGTCCAGAGTTCAGTTCCCAGCACTGCATAAATGGGAGAAGGACCTGGCAATCCACTCCCAAGACAATCCTGAAACAGTCAGCCATTGAAAACCCTATAAGGGTCACTATGAGTCAGATACCGACTCGACGGCACCTAACAATAACAACAACAAGCAGGTCTAAAGCCCTCCATAAAAGTGCCACCAAAATCAGGTGTGGCCAGTATTCCTAGTGCCCTGAGCAACTCACCTAGGCTCACCCAGTCCTCCTTCCCAGGAGATCACAGGGCCTCCTTAAGCCCTGAGCAAGTTGCCCTCTGCCTCCCTCACCTGTCTCTGTCCCTCAAAGCTGCTACATAGGATTGTGTAATTGAAATCAGGTTACAAAAGGTAGACAGCCCTGGATTTGAATCCTGGCTCTACCACTTTCTAATACTGTGACTGAACAAGTTGCCGCCATGCTTTGAACTTCCATGTCACCTTCTGTAAAAGCATGACCAATAGTCCTTCCTTCACAGGGGTGCATGAGGATTCATAAGGAAATGCAGGCAGAGTACTTAGCCCCGGGCCAGGTATGAGCTATAGCCTCCACAAACTGGGCACTGCTATTGTTGAGGGAGTGAAGAGGAAATAGTCCACCTTCCACTCCCAGTGAAGAACCCTTTGAGCCACAGCTTTGTGAGCCAGCTCACAGGGGTCCACTTCAATGTGGCTCCTGAGGCAAAAGACACTTGTCACCTCCCTTCACTAGGGATTCCACAGAGATGGAGATCCTCTGAGGTGAGGGACACCCTAGGATTTTAGAGGAGAGCCAAGAAGAAAAACCAGGGCTGATCCCATGCTGAAAGTTTCCTGTAGGTTCCAACAAAGCAGCTCCCGATCCAGTCCCCACTCACTCCTCATCTTCCATGTCAAATGCTTTGCCTACATCCTGACAATTCCCTAAAGTGGGGGTCCCCAACTGGGTTAGGAATCAGACCATTCAGTAGGAGGTGAGTGGCCAGGGAGGAGCAAAGCTTCATCTGGATTTACAGCCGCTCCTGCTCCCCATTGCCCTGCATTTCTGCCTGAGATCCCCCTCATGTCAGATCAATGGTGGAAAAAAAGAAAAAAAAAGGAAAAAGAAAGAAAGAAAAAAACAAGTCCCTGGTGCCAAAAAGGTTGAGGACCACTGCCCTAAAGGATCCCTTAAACTGAGCCAGTTCCTTGACCCTGCAACTGTACTTGGTAGAGATAGAAGCCTCAGCCACTAGCTCAGGATCTGAGAATACAAGCCTGGGATAGCCCACGACTGTCAGGCTACTGGCTGAATCACTCAGAGATCTCCAACTTCTCTGTATACACTGACTGGACTTATACAGGGGTGGCCTGTACCCCCATTGTTGTTGTTACGTGCTGTCAAGTTGGTATTCGACTCATAGCGACCCTATGTACAACAGGGAAAACACTATTGTCAGTGCTTCTCTGGTATTCATAGGGTTTTCAATGGTGGATTGATTTTTGGGAGTGGGTTGCCAGGTCCTTCTCCCAAGCCTACAGCACCTGGTGTTCCCAAGGGGTCTGTCATCCAAGTACTAGCCAGGCCCAACACTGCTTAGGTTTGAAGATCTGACGGGATCTGATGCTAAAGGTACTCCCATTAGGACAAGTAAAATGTCATAGAAGCAACCCTGGTGTCACAGTGTACAGATTCCATTTTCCAGCTAAAGAGACAATCACAGAGAGATTATGTGGGCCATGCGCCTCGACTTGGTGCATGCACAAGAGCTCACAAGAGATGCCAGTCCTAACCGTCCCCCCATCAGACTTCTTGCCTTTTGCTCTACACTGTCTCTGGCTGTAACATGCGAAGCAGTTCTCAGGTTAGGGGAGGCCAAGGTCAGGATGAGGAGAGAAGAGGGATGATCCCTAGAAGTGATAATTTTATAATTTTATTAGTAATTTTTGAGTTAGCATACAAATTAATGAGCTTCACTATGACATTTCTTCTCTCCCCTTTTTCTAGTACTTGGGGGTTGAATCCAAGGCCTCACATACATACTTTGCAAGTGCTATACTACTGAGATGCACCCCCAGCCCATTTTTAAATTCTTTTATTTTTGAGTCAGAGTCTCACTAATTTATGTAGGCTACTTCTGGCCACAAACTTGTAATCCTCCTGCCTCCGCCTCCCACGTCACTGGGATTGCAGATGTGTGCCACTGTGCCCCTTTGTTTTTAATGAGGCAGAGAAAACTTCAGAAGCATGAGTGGAGTGACATGCCAAAGAACATGGGCCTTGGGAGTAAGGAAGGAGGGTTTTGAAGCCTGCTTTCTGTTCTTCCTAGCTATGTGACCTTGGGCCTATTCATCTATAGAATGGAGATAAGGAATAATTGTTGTTGTTAGGTGCTTTGAGTCAGTATCTGACTCATAGTGACCCTCATAGGGTTTTCAATGGCTGATTGTTTGTTGTTTTTTTTTTTTCCTTTTGGGATTGCCATGGGAGTGAATTGCTAGGCCCTTCTCTCTCTCTCTCTCTCTTTTTTTTTTTTTTTTTTTTTTTTGGTGCTGGGAATTGAACTCAGGACCTCAGAGACTGCAGCGCAGCACTCTACCAACTGAGCTAAATCCCAGCCCAAGGAATAATAGTATCAGACTAATAGGATTGTTGTGAAAATCAAGGATGAAGCACCTGTACATAGTAACTGCTCAATAATCGCAATGGCCAATGGGTGTCAAGAACCAGAATAAGCACTTTACCTGCCTTAATTCTTTTATTCTTCATAACAACTATGAGGTAATTACTGTTATTAGCCCCTGGTATTGGTGAGGAAAGTGAAGTTTGTAGAAGTTAACTGGCCCAAGACAACCGAACAAATTAGTGATTGTACCAGTATTTAAGCACAGGCAATTGAACTTCACACCAGACCACTACTGACCCTTGTTTCTTGGGAGAAGGGTTCTCTGGTGGGAGGTGGGCCAAGAAATCAAGGGGTAATGTGCAAACAGTGCAAATGTGATCTTAATCCAGGAAGCATGACTTATTTGAGCTCATGCCCCTATAAAGAAGTTTTAGAGATGAGCCCAAAGCCCAGGCTGTTGCATCTGTTGTATATATCTCTAGCTACATGCTTCCTAATCAATCTACAACCCCCACACTGCAACTCACACTCAAATTCATATATACACATATCATCAGATATTTTTTTATCATTGCATCCTTAGTGCTTTCCTGTCTTCTTAATTTCATGGAACATATAGAAAAGTGTATTTTAAGGCCTCACTGCCCCAGGCCCTCCCAGCTCCTCTGAGAGTTGAAGCAATCAATATCTTGGCACATCAGTTGAATCACTTAGCTGTAAACTACAAGTCCCTTCTATATCCTCTAGACATAATGATCTGACTATAAATTTCCAATCCCATGCACACTAAAAAGGCACTGCTACATAAATTCTTATGAAACAATTAATGTAGGGTTTTAGATTCTTAACAATTTCTGACAGAAAGTTGAACAATTAATCTTTTACTACATTTTGGGATTTAGACCCATTTATTTCCACATACATTTGATGCTGATAGATGAATAATTGCCTGATACTTACTGAGATACTTACCATTTTTAGACATGTTATTTTAAATGTCTAATCAATATGAACTCATTTATCATTCTCTCCTACAAGCATGGATCATAATAAACTCATCTGTGATTCATGAGAACATAAAATATGTCTTCATGGGAATTTTATTTTAATTCAATATTATTGGTCTTTTTAAATGAAACATTATCTGTTTTCTCTTCTGAGCAGAGAGTTCATTGGTAGCTGCTCAGAAGAGAAGAAGCATAATAGTTTCCATATTTTTTCAGTCTTTGACAAAATCAAGAGCAAAAAATGGCCATGTCAGCACGATGCCAAAACATCTGGACGAATAAAAAATGAGAGGAGATGATATTGTTCAATGACTAGGCTCTTGGTCCAAGTACTACTTGTCAACATCTGGGTGTTTGACCTGACAAGATTGATGGTATTTCCTTTTCATCCACATATTATGGCTTTCTGTACACATATAGATTTCTTTTCAACTAAAGACAAACAATTTGGATGCCTCTTTTATGAGGGAAAATATGGAAGAAACTAGAAACTTAAAGGGGAAGTGGTGGGCTGAAGGGAAAATTATGGCAGGATATATTCCTCAGAATGTTTCTGTCTCTGTCATGGAATGTGTAGCCTGATGAACAAAGGCCAGAGATAGAAATTTGCAAGATTTCTACATTAAAACAGTACTGGGAGGCTGCAACAGTGATGTAGGATATTGTGATTACTATAAATAACATAGGGGAAAGAGAAATCATCAATAGTGCAGTACTTGTCAGAAAACTGTTTACTCTAGGCCAGTGCTTATTAACCTGTGTTCACCTTAGGCTGATGTGGTACACCTATGCATCATGGCTGGGGAAAACAAAGATTTGCCCATGAATTCAGTAGTCCAGGGCCCATGCTGTGGTCACATGTACTCTTAATGTACTATTCAATTGTAGCTCTGAATTGAGTTAGTGGACACTCATGGCCTCCATGTGAATGAGGAGAAAACCAAATAAGGGATTTCATTCTGTCAAAGCAAACCCAGAGAAGCTCAATAGACACATTGAAAAGCAGCCTGGAAGAGCCGGGCTTTCAGCACACCTTTTAAAACTGTAGATCAGTAGAAAATAACCCCAAATTATAGAAGGAAGGAAATAGAGAGAAAGGGCTCCAAAATGATTCTCTCCGTTCTCCAACCCAGAGTAAACCAACTTCCTTTTGAAGTGGAGGCTACTCTGAATAACCATTGTTCCAGTTGACAAAAAGTAGATGTGAGAGAGGGGCAGCCAGCCCACGCTCTTCACCACCAAGGCTGGCTCAAGAGTAAATAACTTTCAACTGTTGTGGAAAAGAGAGGCATACTGCAGAAAGGGTTTACAAGGGAGACTCAGGAATCTTCTTTCTTGAAAGCCCTCATGTTCAAAACCAATTTCACCTTCTTGATAAGGTTATTTGACTGGATTAATCGGCTGCTTGGCTAGAATAATCAGACAATTTAGTCAATATACCTCAACTCCTCCTAAGGCTAGACATGATCTAAGAACTCAACAGAGCTATTTTTATTTTGCTGTATGACAGCAAGTGTGATTTCTATTTAGTCCTGTACTGTTTGAGTCTGCAGTGGGTGAGGGGTCCCCTGAGACCCTCTGGGTTTGTTCAGTTCACACAGATTCAAGATACACCTGAGATCTGATTTCAAGATAACAGACTATAAGGCTACTTCTGAGTTGCTACTTCTCATGTACTTTAGTTAAAAGCCCTTCTGATGTTCTCATTGTCATTCTTTCTGGTAATCAAGTAAATAATCAGTTATTAGAATACAGATGCTCCCCAATTCACGATGATTTGACTTTCATTTTTTTTTTTACTTTACAATGGTGCAAAAGTGATAGGAATTCAGTAGAAACTCTTTTTTAAATTTTGAATTTTGATTGTTTCCTGGGCTAGCGATATGTGGTCTGATAATTTCTCATGATGCTGGGCAGTGGCAGCAAGCGCCAGCTCCCAATGGGGCACGTGATCCTGAGGGGAAACAACCAAGTCTCTACAGTGTTCTGTGTTGCTAAGCTACAGTGTTTGATAGATTGGAGTGTATTCAATGCATTTCTGATTATATTTTCAACTTACATTTTGTTTAATTAGACAAGCCCATTCTAAGTGGAGATTATTAATTGACTTTTAGACCCTATCAGTTTCTTTTCAAAAAATTGTTTAATACAGATGTTATTTTATGTGTATATCACCTTTGATATTTTGTGGCATCCTGACATACAAATTTACAATATTTCTCCATTGTTTCCAGTTTGTATTTTATTCTAGTGAAAACAACAACAATCAATTGAAGAGTACAAATACTTCCAGTATTCTGGTAAACAAAAAACCGATTCAGTGTCCTTGGCGAGATACAACTTTCTCTGAGAGTCAGGAATCAAACACAGGATGTGCTCATGTTTCTCAGCCTGTTCTTTCCAGCTAAAATCATGATCTGCAACAACCCAACTGGCTTTCTATCTTCCTTCCTTCCTTCCTCACTTCCTTCTTCTTTCCTTCTCTTTCAAAAATCTCACTAGAAACTTTCTTACCTTTATACATTTGAAAATTGAATATACCTAAGGGTACGTTAAATTCCAGATTTTTTTTAGAAAACTGTGCATGAATTTTTTTTTTCATTTTGGCCAGCAATACTGGATGTCACCATTTGAAAAAGAATGATATATTTCAGTCAGACTCATCTGCATGAGAGCAAGTCAACTTGTGACAGAATTAACTGGCAGAAATAAGACAAAACCCCAGACCTCCTGATACCAAGTCCAGTTTTATGGTCATTGTTATGAGCATCCTTGCCCATTGATAAAATATTTTGTCATTCTGAATGTAAAACAATGAAGGTTTCCCAAGCCATGTTCTATGGAAAACTAGTCAGGTATTAATAAAGGATCCTTGGTCAACTAAGCCTCAATATTCTGCATAAATAAATAAAATAGTACAAATTCTATCTTTCTTTGGAGATTTTCAGCTCATATTAGCATGTTAAAGGCTCTGAACTAGTTAGGTGCTATGCCACATGCCTGTGATCTCAACCACCCAGAAAGCTGAGGCAGGAGGATCATGTGTTCAAGGCCACAGGTAGTCTTTGTAATTTATTAAGACCTTGTCTTAAAAGGAGGAGCTGGGGGTACAAGTCAGTGGTAGAGGACTTACCTAGTACATACATGGCCCTGGGTTCAACCCCCTAGTACTATAAAAAGAAAGAAAGAGGATCTGTGAGGCCTTGCAGTAAAGAGCTATTAGATTTTATTTAATTCAAAATGTCCCAGCTTTTTGACTGTGGATACTTTCTAAAAATCCCATTGAATGCTCATTAACATTTTATAGGGTTCCACAGTGCATAATTTGGGAAACACTAGTAAAATGACTCAGGACTGTGTGGGTCAAACTGTACTTACTATTTGCTTTGGACATTGCTTAGGGAGATGTAATGCCTCTAGTACTGGAATCCATGTCTTTTGGTTTCCTGGCCAGTCCATGCTCTCCCCACAACCTACAGCATGTGGATTCCCCATGGTCTTTTTAAATTCCACTTGTTAGTAGTTGCTCATATTGCTCTAATTAGCTACCCTTGAGACAACTACCTTGTTAACCTAAAATAATGGTTCTGAAGGTATGGTTTCTAGACTAGTAGCATCAGCATCACCTCAGAACTTGTTAGAAATGCAAATTATTGGTCTCCTCTGGCCTTAGACCTACTGAAACAGAAACTCTGGGTGGGGTGCAGCGTTCTGTGCTTTAGGAAGCCCTCCAGTGGGTTCTGATTCACCCTCTGGTTTGAGAATCACTGATTTTCTAAGGCACAGTTTTAAGTCACTTTCCCTATACTTGCTATTATTTCATCTTTTATCACTCCAAACATCCGAGACAAACTAAGGTGCATTCCAGGGACATGTGCCTGCATAATAGCTCCCTCCCTGCTCCTGCCCAAAATCAAAACATATCATTCATTCTTTCCATTGATATATTTAATTTCAGATTGATTAGCTGTCATTGCTGTAGCAGAAAAACCAACTGAAACTAACTTATGGGGGAAGAGACTTATTGGAAGCTCACAGTTAGGAGGTTAGTCCATTATGACAGCAGGGCAGTGTGGCAATAGCAAGAGGCGGGCCTTGTGTCAGATGATCTTATATCTTCATGATCGAGGAGGCAGAGAGAAAGCTGGGCAGTGGGTCTGAGTAAAAACTTCCAAAGCTCGCCTCTGGTGACTTCCACAAAGTTCAGACCTGCCTCTGAAGTTCCATCCACAAATAGCATCATCGGCTGGTGACCAAACATTAAAGCACATGGCCTTTGGGGGACACTTTAGGTCCCCCAACCATAACATAACCATAATCATAACAAGGGTAAAAAAAAACTTCAAGTGGAGAAGCAGAAAACATGAGTTTTAGTTAAAAAGTTAGGTAGCCCTCTGACTTTGGGCAAGTCACAACCTCTATGGATTTTAGTTGATATTCTATAAACAAAGAGTAGTGATACCATACATTTCCAAACAAGACATGAAAACAGATGCACACTTGAGCTACCTTTCAGTTTAAAACCTCTGATTCTAGGAAGTCTCCAACTGAAGTCTGCAGGTTCAGGCAGGGGAGAACCTGGCCATGGTCCTTGAGAGTGAATGCTCCACCCCAGAGTTGCCAGGTCTTCTGACATTTTTAGAAAAACTGGAAATAAATATTTCATGTGAAAATTTACCCATTAAATTTTTTCAGCTAATTCTATTTTTTTAATTGGCCTAAACCAAATGTGTCTGTGAGCCAGATGTGGCTTTCTATATTGCTAACTGGTAACTGACAGACTAGACAAAGGCCACATAAGTCTTCTTAGGGAAGGTGGGACTTGGGAACTTCTGGAGAGGTTGAAATAACATGATGGTATCAATTTAATCATTAAGCAACCTCACCTCAAACAGACTCAATATTTTTTTTCTGTCAAAGTCTTTGTTTAGTATTCACAGGCATAGCTATAGGCTCCTTAAAGCTTTCCATGACCACCCAAGCCCCAAGTGCTCTCTCCCTCCTTTAAGTTCCCATAGCAATTATTTTCCGTGCAATTCATTTGGCAATTAATCACACAGTGCCTTGTGTCATCTTTTCTACTATGTTCTTGAACTACTGTTTAATGTTATAATTTTTAAGTTTCCACATGTTTGCATCTTCTCTTCCTTCTGAGTTAGTGAGCTCATTGAGGATAGAGACCTGATCTTATTTCCCAGAGTACTGGGCACAGAGTAGAAGCTTGATCTGTTTTAGATTTAATTTCAAAGAAGAGCAGTAGAGCAGGGTAATGTACCTAAGGGTATCTTTTGGCTGATTTTTATCTCATCCTTTCCAATACAGTCTGCACTCTTTATCACATATAAATTTGTAAATTTTTATTTAATGATAACAGCTTCAAGAAAGTGAAAAGACTTCTGGGTGTGATGGTGCATACCTATAATCGCAGCAATAAGGAGGCTAAGGCAGGAGGATGGTGAGTTTGAGGCCAGCCTGGGCTACATAGTGAGTTCAAAGCCAGCCTGAAGTATATAACATAGTGAGACCTTGTCTCAAACAAAAGTGAAGAGATAACATAGAAGGGTAGAAAATATTGACAAATATGAATCGGACAAAGGATTTGTATCCAGAATATATGATTCTTAAAGTTCAATAATAAAAAGACAGAAAACTCAATTTTAAAAATGGGTAAAAGACATGAATAAACATTTATCCAAAGAAGAAATGAGGATAGCTAATAAACACACATAAAATATGCTTAGCCTCATTAGCCATCAGGGAAATGCAAACTGAAATCACAATGAGATACTACTTCATACCCTCTAGGATGGCTGTCATAAAAAATAAAATAAAATAACAAGTATTGGTGGTGAAGATATGCAGAAATTGGAACCTTCATTGCCACTACTGGGAAGAATTTAAAATGGTGCAGCCTTTTTGGGAAAATTTGTCAGTTATTTGTGAGTTTTTTGTTTGTTTGTTTTGTTTGATTTTGACTGTTTTAGGAGTCATAACATTGAATATCTTTCTTTCTTTCTTTCTTTCTTTCTTTCTTTCTTTCTTTCCTTTATTGTTGTTCTTTTGAGACAGGATCTTGCCACGTAGCCAGGGCTGGCCTCAAAATTGCCATCCTCCTGCCTTAGCCTCCCTAGTGCTGGAATTAGAGATGTACACCACCACACCCAGATCAGTTTTGCAGTTCTTCAAACCATTAAATATAGAATTACCATATGATCTAGCAATTCAACTTCTGTGTACACCTGATAAAACTTAAAAATATTTCCACACAAAAACTTGTAAATGTTCATAGCAGCGTTATCCATAATAGCCAAAAATATAAGTAACCCAAATATCAATCAATTTATGAACAGATAAATAAAATGTGATATGTCCATACAATGGACTATAATTCTGTCATAAAAAGGAGGTTCTGAAACATGCTAGCACATGGATAAACCTTATAAACATTACGCTAATTGAGAGAGGCTAGTCACAAGAGGCCACGTATTGTATGAGTCCATTGTATAAAATGTCCAGAAGAGGAAACTCTATAGAAATAGAAAGTAGATTAGTGATTGCCTGGAGCTGACAGAATTTGGGGGCACTGTAGGAATGGGAATGGCCACCAGTGGGTACGGGGTTCCTTTTTAGATTGATGAAGATGTTCTAAAATTAGATTGTAGTGATGGTTACAAAAATCTATGAATATACTAAAAGCCACTGAACTGTACACTTTAATTGGGTAAATTTTATGCATTTTGGTATTTGAATTATGTCTCAATAAGGCCATTAAGATAGAAATAATAATAGCCAATATTTATATTGATATACAACCTACTATGAGCCAGGCACTCTTCTGAGTGCTCTATATGTATTAACTCATTTAATTCTTACAAAACCCTAGGAAGTAGGTATTTTTAATTGTCCTAGTTTGACATATGGAGAAGTGGAGGTCTGTAAAAGTTCAATGATTTACCCAAGGAAGTAGAGCTGGGTTTCAAATCCAGGCCATCTGGGTCTACAGTGTTACATTCTTCAATATAGCTGTACATTGGACATGCTTGCCATGTCCAATTTCTCTATTGTTCTGCAGCCATATGGAAAGAGTCTGGGACTTTGAAAGTGTTTTCTTTGCATAGACATGGAGTACACTGGAGGTAAGTAGAGGGAGAGTTCATTAGCAGTTAAAGGGGAAGGAGCTACAGAAGTAGAAAGATGACCAGATTAATAGACACCCAGAGTTTGCAGTGATTGTGCAACTCTTTCTTCTGCCCATCGCACAAAGAGTGTGCACCTAGCATTTAGTATGAGAGGTACTGGGTCTAATGAGCTATGGCAGGGCATTGGGGAAATCCTTGCGTATGAAAGGCTCTTACAGTGACTCAGCTGGTAACATCTGTTGTCTTCTAGAAGATAGTGCCTCAGTTCAGAGTGACCCATGGAACAGAATGAAGATGATTAATATTTTCCTCTAGACTCCTAGGAGTCCACGGAGTTATGTGCCTGGATCCCCTTGACTCCTACATTTCTCAAGATAGCTGAATTCACCCATTTGAGTGCAAGTAGTTATCAAGCTAAATGCAAAGGGATACAAAATGGATCATTACAACCACTTAAGGAGCACTTATCATGTGCTAGGCTTTATACATACTGACTTGTTGTTGTTGTTGTTAGGTGCCGTCGAGTCGAGTCGGTATCCCACTCATAGCGACCCTCATAGGGTTTTCAATGGCTGAGAACTTCGGGATTGCCTTGGGAGTGGATTGCCAGGCCCTTCTCCCATTTTTGCGGTGCTGGGAATTGAACTCGGGACCTCAGAGACTGCAGCGCAGCGCTCTACCCACTGAGCTAAATCCCAGCCCCATACTGACTTAGTCCTTAAAACATCCCTATGAGATAGGTACTACTATCACCATCCCCATTTTCAAGATGAGGAAACTGAGGCTCAGGGAGATTGAACTCATACAACTATTAAGAACAAAATCAAAATTCAAACGTAAATCTCTCAGACTCCAGTGCTCTTTTCACTTTAGTGTATTGTCTCTGAGCCAATACTTACACAAGGCACTATGAAAGAGAAGGTAAACTAAGTGCCCTATCCTCAAAACATTTATAAACTAGCTGGAGAGACAATATATCAATACAGTAAAAGTTAAGTAATGTTATAATAATAATAATATAATAATGCATGCATTGTTGTTTTTGTTAGGTGCCATCAAGTCAGGTCTGACCCATAGAGACCCTCTGTACAACAAATGAAATACTCCTCACACTGTGCCATGCCTGGCACTATGTCAGTGCTTCTCTGCTATTCATAGAGTTTTCAGTGGCTGATTGTTTTAGGAGTGGATTGCCAGGTCCTTCTCCCAAGCCTACAGCACCCAATATTCCCAGGCAGTCTCCCATCCAAATACTAACCAGGCCCAGCCCTGCTCAGCTTCTGAGATCTAATGAGATAGGACACCAAGTGGTATGGCTATAGGCAAATACATGCATTATATTATAAATATTATACAAGTATGTAATTATACTTATATATGCATATTAAAGTATATCTACAGTAGCAATAGAAGAGAAGATTATATCTATTATTTATTAACATTTACAACATGACAGACTGTTCTCAAAACTTTACAAGTATTATCACATTTACCCCATGTCATAGGTGAGGAAACTGAAGCAAAGAGAATTGAAGCATTTTGTCCAACATTCTATAGTTATCAGTGGCCTCAAGACCAGAGAGTCTGCCTCAAGAGCCCATCCTTTCAGTCATTACATTTTATTGCCATAACAGTGATACTCTGATAACTGTATGAAAAAATATTATATGAACCCAAAGGCGGACGCCATGAATTCTAGTTGGAGTAGTCTGGAAAGGGTTCCCAGAGGAGGCACCAGTTGTGCAGAGTCTTTAAGAAAGGTAGGAATTTAGTGGCAAGATAACAGGAGTGTGTCCTAATTAAATGGAACAGCATATGCATGAACTTCTGCAAAGGCCTGGTTTATCTGAGGAATGTCAAAAAGTTCTGCGTGACTAGTCTAAGGTATGTCACGATTATGAAGGGTGGGGAGAAGCAGTGAGAGGACATGATAATGCTGGTGAATGAGGCTGGGTAATCTGAGTGAAAAAGCCTTCTGTACTGTAGAATTAATAAAAGTGAGCTCTAAGATGACCTCTGCTGCAAGTTTCTACCTCTTTTTATTACCCCTGCTTTTGGAAAGGGTCCCCTTCTTTCTCCAAGCTTAGGAAATGAGTTTTGCTAGGCAAGGCTAAGAGTTCTTGAGGAGTAAGGTTTGGAAGACACATTTTTTGGAAAGGAGATGGGTCATGGTGAGAGCAAAGATCATAATGGGTAAGCT
Source organism: Pedetes capensis (assembly GCA_007922755.1). Lineage (NCBI taxonomy): Eukaryota > Metazoa > Chordata > Mammalia > Rodentia > Pedetidae > Pedetes > Pedetes capensis. The sequence continues at coordinate 37,412 of VMDO01005539.1, read as the reverse complement.
TCTTGAGAGGAAGACACTCATATATTCAATTAAGAGAGGGACAGATAACCTTCTCCAATCCACACTTAGGTTGGGCAGAAGAGTAAGTTACCCAGTACTCACTCACACTCTCTGTACACACACTGTGGGAAGAGGGGTAGTTTGGGGAGCAGAAGGAATAAGCTGTTATATGACTTGTTTTAAGAGTTTCTCATGCCAAGACAGTTACTTAGTTACCTCTTCATGGATCTAGAGAATCTTCTGATTCCTTTGCCACTGTGTTGTGCAAAACTCAGAGAGTTCCACTCCCTCCTATATGCAATGGGCCACCAAAGGTTTATAAGCAGAGAAATATTAGGAAGCTCAATCTTGAGACAGACTGAAGCCCAAACTAGAGGGACTAGGGAAGTAGAGGCAGGAAGCCTGATCCTGGTGAGGAAAGATATGGCATCTAACACGATGGATTTGTCAGCAGCGGTAGGAAGAAGGGCCTTGATTCAGGAGACCCTTCTGGGGTAGACTCACAAGAACTTGGTGATAAATCAAATGCAGAGGAAGGAAGAGGGAGGAGAGAGGATTCATGGAGACAGGCCACTAATTTAGTAAACTAATTACCAGTAGGAGGTTTGTTTACAACCCTTGTCTACTTTTGGAGTGGCCTCTTCAAATGCCAGTGAGCTTTCCTTGATTGTCTGACTGGTTTGATACATCAAAACCAGCTCTGGCTTATGCCCTCCCTTCCTGTTTGCTTTCTATTTTTCCTTATTTAGTCTAACCTTTAATTCCGTGGTTCTCCTGCTGCTGCCTTTTGAGTTTTCCTTCTGCTTTTATAAGAAAGGGAATCAGAAAGTCTGAAAGTGCCATTTCCACAACCTTCGTACATGTCTGCCAGGTCTTGGCTGCCTTTGTTTCTTGTTATTGATGGTGGCGTTTTGGTTGCTGTGGGTTTTTTTCCCTTTACAATTGGGACATTGCTTATTCACACTCTGTTCAATAAAGTTCGTCATGACCCACTGTGCTCTTTCTTCCCTGACTTGTACATAATTATCTTGTGTTTGTGTATGGTTTGTTTCGTCGATGTTTTTTCTACATAGCCTTCTGAATTTTCACTAAAGTATTTGAAAACAAAGAATTCTGACCAAAGCATAGGCTTGGAGTGAATAAAGAATTCTTACTAAGGAGCTTTTAAAAAATATTATCAAGAGCATAGAGGAACCATGGAGTCAGACCTTAAACAGATTAATCTTCCTAAAGCACATCTCTAATTACATGGTTCTACCCCCAAATCTTTCATTGCTTCATCAGGCTAATGGAAAAGACATTAAAATTTCTAAACCTAATATGTTCTTGTATATTGCAACTTACTACTTGCCTATGTTTACACCTTTATTCATATCATCTATTCTCTCTTTACTACCCTGCCTTATTCCTACAAGTTGAAATGCCAACTGCTCCTTTGTGCCAAAGGGCTGGGATTTAGCTCAGTTGGTAGAGCGCCACTCTGCAGTCTGTAAGGTCCTGAGTTCAATTCCCAGCACTGCAAAAATGGGAGAAGGACATGACAATCCACTTTCAAGGCAATCCCAAAAACAATCAGCCATTGAAAAACCTATAAGGGTCACTATGAGTCAGACACAACTCAGTGACACCTAACAACAACAACAACGTTTGTGCCTGAAATATTTGATGGTGATAATGAACCAGACCCAGCTTTCAAACTCAGATTTACATTATTGGATAAGCCATCTTGGGCAAGTCATTTCTTCTTGCTGAGATTCAGTTTCCTCCTCTGTAAATGAGCACCATAGTCTTTTCTCAAAGTTGTAATGAGAAATACATTATATGACACACATCTAAGCCAGGCACAATGGCACATCCCCATAATCCCAGCAACACAGGAGGCTGAGGCAGGAGGATTATGAGTTTGAGGCCAGAGGCAGGCTGTGCAACTTATTGAGACCCTGTCACAAAATTTTAAAGGTGGAGACCTTGGAGTGCAGCTCAATGGTGGAGCACTTGCCTAGCATGCACAAGACCCTGGGTTCAACCCCCAGTACTAAATATATATATATATATATATATATATATATATATATATGTTTATATATATATACATATATATATACATATATATATACACACATAATATCTATTGTATAGTAGATGCTCGATGTATTTCAGGGGTTGCAAACCACCCCAAGGTCATCTCTAGTTTGTGAAGTCACAACTCGTCACTGAGGGGAGAGTCTCATGGAGTAAAGATGACAGCCTGGCAGGAGACTTCCATGACTTACAATTAAAAAAAAAAGCTGAAAGCGTGGTCCTTTTTCCTTCTTTTTCTGTCTCTCAAGGAGAAAGAGTTAATATCAGATGAAAATCAGGATCTTACCAAAGCATTTACTAAGAAAGTAGGCCGAGAAAAGGCTCCTCCTAAAAGCTATCACGGAGACGGAAAGCAATCAAGAGCGGAACATGAAAGAGCAATTCAAAGCTACAGCGAAAAGGGGATGGGGGTGGTATGATACAGAGGATCATGAATGAGCAAACCTGTTGTTAAGAGAAAACCAGGGAGGGGCCACCACACTTCATCTGAGTGGTGAGAGAAATGATGGGAACAGAGAGGCAGAGTGAGCAGGCTCCCTGGAGAAGGTATGCTTGCACATTGGAGAGATCCATATTCCACTAGGCTGGCAAAGCCATCAGTGGGAGACACCAGCTGCCATTTCAATGACTTTCAGGACCATTCACATGTGCCTCCCTAAAGAACAATTCACAGCAGACAATTGAGTAACTCCCAGGGTTCCCCCAATTGGCAACTGATTGTTAGTTTTAGACATAATCATATTCATCATGGAGTCTTCACAGGAGCTATTATTGATGGAAATGGGGTTGCCTGGGTGAACTATATTTGCTCTAATCTACTATTCACCCCAAAAACTTCAACCTAATATTGAGCCACCTGGTATGCATCCTCACTATGCTAGCCCACACAGGGTCATTCATTCATTTATTGAATGTTTACTTTGTGTCAGGCAACACTGAAGGAAATAGGAATATATCAGTGACCAAAACAGACAAAAACCCTACCCTCATGGAGTTTCCTTACTAATGAGGTCAAAGAAGAAAGCAAGCTAACTGCCACTGAGCATCTCTTCTATATCAGATGCTTTACATGCAGTATCGCATTTAATCCTCAGACAGCAACCTATGAGAATGGTTGCTATTACCATTCAACATGGGAGGAAACTAAGGCCCAAAGAGATTAAAAACCAGACCAAGTTTACATGGCTTTGCTTGTTAGGTGCTGTTGAGTTGAACCTGACACATAGCAACCCTATGCACAGCAGGATTGAACACTGCCCACCACTGTACCATGCACACAATCTTTTCATGTTTGAGCCCAGTGTTACAGCCACAGTGTTTCTTCTCATTTTGAGTAGTGCCACATCAGCAAAAGGAGGTCCCAGGGGTTTACTCCATTCCCATTGTTAAGGTCAATTCTACTTTGAGGAGGCAGCTCTTCCCCAGTCATTTCTTGGATGCCTTCCAGCTTAAGGGCTCATTTTCCCCGCACTATGTTTGACAGGTCTTCTCTCCTGTTCATAGGGTTTTCAATGGCTAATTGTTTTGGGATTGCTTCAGGAGTGGATTGCCACATCCTTCTCCCATGCCAGACGTGGCTAGGTAGTACCAAAACTGGTAATAGTAGCCATCCACATCTGTCTCATTCACATGTGTACGGATTTTTCCTCTTTAACATTTTGACCTTCCATAGTTCCACAGTCCCATCACTTTCAAGATTTAACTTTTAGACTGCTTAATTGTAGTTCATGAATGTGAGGCTTACTTAAAGGTTAGTGGGTTCCAAGTCAGACCACAGCAATACAGGATGACAAGACACAGACTTTGCTCTTAACTTCTTTGCTAAGTAGATGGAGAGGTGATCTAACATAGTGCATAAGAAACCAGGTGCTAGGGAAAGACTGACTCCCAATCTCAGATCTGTCTCAGTCTGTAACTACCTACATGACCTTGAACATGTTACCTAATTTCTCTAAGACTTAGTTTTTCCCTAGGGTTTGTAAGGACTGAGAAGATAATGACAGCAAACACTTACTGGTATATATGGTTTACCATGTGCCAGGAACTATTCTAAGCACTTCCTATATGCTAGCTCTTTAATGTACACTAGTAGTTCTCAGAGCATCATTCAGGGACCCTGGGGAGCTGGGAGGTCGAAACTGTTTCCATATAGACACCAAGGTCTGTTTGGTTTGTTTCACTCTACTCCTCTCATGTGTACAGCAGAGCTTTCCAGAGGCGGCATGAGGCGCAATATTGCAACACATTGAATGCAAAAGCAGATATGAGAGTCCAGTGGCCTTCTCTTAATCTAGATACTAAATAGGTTTGCAAAAATAGAAGACAATGCTATTCTTCTCACTATGCTTGGGTAGAGGGATGGAAAATAGAATTTTTAATTAAAATATGTATATTGGGCTAGGGATGTAGCTCAGTGGTAGAGTGCTTGCCTAGCATGTGCCAGACCCTGAGTTCAATCCCCAGCACTACAAAAATATGTATATTAACATATGTAATGGGTTTAATATCATTTAATACATTAACAAAAATTCTAAGTGTCTCAGGGTTTGGGGGTTTTTAAATTTTATTCTTTTGAGATAGGGTGTGGCCGAGTTATGTAGGTGACCTCTGGCCTCAAACCTGTGATCCTTCTGCCTCAGCCTCCTGAGTCATGGGAATATAGCCATGTGCTACAGTCCCACAGCCATTGTTACCTCTGTTTTAATTCAGAAAATGGTAAATATTGCAAGATATAGGCCTTATATACAAACATTCTTTGAGTTCTTCAGTAATCTTTATTCATATAAAGATCCTGAAGCCAAAACATTTGAGTACCTGTGATATACCTAATACCTGAAAAGCATTTAGCACAGTGTTGAGCACATAGTTATTGTTGTTAGGTGCTGTCAAGTCAGTATCTGACTCATGGCAACCCTACATACAACCAGTGAAACAGTTTTGTTAGTGCTTCTTTGCTATTCATGAAGTTTTCAGTGGCAGATTTTTTTTTTTTTTTGAGAGTGGGTTGCCAGGTCCTTCTCCCAGGCACATAGTAAGCACTCAAAAAATATAAGTTAATTATTATTATTACACATGTAATAGACACCAAATGATAAGCACCATAAAGGAAATGCTAAATGTTTATACTATGGAGATCCACAGAAAAGAAAGTTCATATCCATCTTCATGAAGCTGGTAGCATTTAACATGTGCGTTAAAGAATGAACAGGACGAGGCAGGGGATGTAGCTCAGTGATAGAGTGCTTGCCCCACATGCATGAGGCCCTGGATCCACCCCCCGAGCTCCTCAAACAAACAGAAAAATGAATATGATTGTGAACAGACAGCTCTGTGGAGAGGAATTGATTCGAGGTGGAAGAAACATTGAAACAGAAAAGCAAAGGGTGTCTGGAAACAAGGCATGGTCAAGCTAAAGCCAAATGGATAATGGGAAAGAAGATAAGAAAGATTGGCGATTGTATAGCCATAGAAAGCCTTGAATGCCAGGATATACATTACTCATTAGGAAAGGGGAGTCACTAAGGATCTTTAGCCTGGTTTAGACAGATGACTGGCAGCTAGGCTTAGACTAGTATGGAAAGATAGAGTGAGCATGGAATGACTTGTTAGTAAGCTACAGCAGAAGTCTAGGCAAGAAAAAACAAAGAACTGAACAGGGTAGTGACCCAGGAGATGGAGAAGAAGGAGGATATGAAAGAAAATGAACATCTATTAAAATAAGTTATACAATGAACTTCCGCAACCTACTGTTTCTCCCTCCAGCCTTGAAAACCTCCCCACTACCAAAGATAGATTATGATAGAAATATTTCAGCTGGGCACCATGACACACATCTATAATGCTAGCAACCTGGGTGGCTGAGGCAGGGGGATTGTGAATTCAAGGTCAGAGGCAGCCTGTGCAACTTAGTGAGACTCTCTCAAAATAAAAATAAAGAAGAGCCTGGAGATGCAGCTCAATGGTAGAGTACCTGCCTAGCATGTGTGAGGCTCTGGGTTCAAACTCCCAGCACTGAAAAAAAAAAGAGAAATATTTCACATTTTTCACACCAATGCCGAGCTTTGTAAACCAAAACATAAGGCAGAATAAGTATACAAGATGTCAAGATAAATGTCGACAAGGAAATCAGGGTCTGGAAGAAAAGGACAAAAGCAGAGAGAGATTAGAAGTGGGGTTAGATATTAAAATTCCAACTCCCTGTACAAATCAAAAAACGTGTGCAGATGCATGACTTATGCAGTATAGTGGAAAGAGAAGTTATAAGATGAGCCTAAGGCCAAATAAAAAGTAACTTTTTCAAAAAAAAGAAAAAAAAAAAAAAAAAGGTCCACCCATCCTGAGTAAGAAAATGCTGCACAACACATGGACATGAGAGTGTGTGGGGGGGATTAGTACGTAATAGTTCCAGCCTTTTTTCCCAGTTAATTAATAGTTTGACTTGGGTGTGTTTTTTATTATTAAAAGAAAAAAATAAGCCAAGCTATTCAGTGATTTACTGCAATGTTCCCTTAGTTCTCTTCCATTCTTTCTGTGCTGCGTAAGGGACAATGAAGTTCTTGGAAAACCATGGGTATCTGTGCTCCGCTATGCAGGCCATTTCACAGAATTGTGAAGAGGTGGGACAACGGGTCTTGCAGACAAAGAAAGGTGTTAAGGTTATTACCATTCCAAATGACTAAATACATACAGTTTTGCTGGGCAGGAGTGAATTTTGTTCTTCCTTCTGATTCTGTGAAAAGTTACTGGAGGAAAAACATTCCCCTGGCTGAATCCCAAGATTGGATTTAAACAGTTCTCTCCTGTGATGGAATGTCTTCAAAATTAGGGGAAACTCTTGTGAAGTCCATTGTTCTTGAAGGTTCCTTGTTACTATCTACTAGTGGACCTCCTTTCCTTTCACCTACAGCCCACCACCACTATCATGCTGCAGTTAGAAGAACTAGAAGGTGAGGGGTTTCTGTGATCCCTAGGTAGGTCTGGCAGACTTGGCCACTGGCTCATTGCTATGGTTTGAATATGGTTTGTTCCCTCCAAAAGTCAAGTTGAAATTTCGTTGCTGTTGCAGCAGTGTTTGGAGGTGATTCCAAGCACGGTAAGAGAGTCTTCACAAATGGTTGAATGCCTTTCTCATGGCAATGGGCAGCTGTCATGGAGGTTTGGCCCCTTTTCTCCCTTCTGCATGTGCCTGTTAGGTCTTCCACTTTCTGCCATGCTAAGAAGCAGCATGAACTCCTCACCAGAAGCCAAGCAGATGCTAGCACCATACTCTTGGACTTCCCAGCTTCCAGAACTGTGAGCCAAAATAAATGTCTTTTCTTTATAAATCACCCAGTTTCACATATTACAGCCACAAAGAATGGACTATGATAGCCACTGAGGCCTCAAGGAGAAGCAAATGACACAATAGCATACCTTCTTTCCTGCCAATAATTTAAAAAAAGACGTGGATAACATTTATTAAGGGCTTACCAAGTGCCAGATGCACTAGACTTGTATCATCTCATTGAACCCTCACCTCAATCCTGCAAAGCAGGTACTCTGATCATATTCTAAACAAGAGAACAGTCTCGGGACAGGTTCATATGACTTTTTCAAAGGCACACAGCTAGCTAGGAAGTGTCAGAGGCAAGATTTGAATCCACCTCTATCTGAGTCCTTCCTTTATACTGTGTGGCCCCTGAAAGAGTTTCTTTTTTGTTTTCTCTTCAGTGCTTGCCCTGCCTCATGGGCAGAGGATGTTTTCAGTGCCACAGATGATTGGAGCACCATTGGCCTGAGTCCTCTTGCACAATTCTTTTTCATCTGATGGTCTCTAAGCCATCATGCTAGCCACCTTAGGAAGCTCCTCTAACCCATTTTGGCTAATAGAGTAGAATCATCAAATGTCAGATTAAGCCCATCCAATCCTAGACATCAGCGCGTGTTGACTCTAACATCCTTGTCTAGAGGCTAGCTAACAACTGTTAGAAAACATCTACTCTGGGCTGACTTCATGGGCATAAGGCCATTTCTTTTTGCACTAGGCCCTGCAAATTACATAGTAATCCTGCTTCCAGTGATGAGAAACTCATTAGCTCAGGAGGCAGCCCATTCCATCATTGGATTGTTCTCTCTTAGTGAGGCATCCTTGTGATATGAAGAAATCTGTTTATCTGCAATTTCTTCCCACTGGCTTCAGAGACAAGCTAACTTGGGTTAAAATATCTGTTCTGCCACCTCTTCAACATAGTTTTAAGAAAGTCACTTCTTTCAACTCCAATTTTCTTATCTCCAACATGGGAAGACAATTACTTTCTCTGCAATTTATTTGTAAGGACAGATAGACCTAGAATAGTGACTCTAATTAATGCCATTACCCCTAACATGAGAACAAACTACAGAACAATCCTTGGTTTTTTATTTATTTATTATTCATTCACAGAACTATGCAGTTGAACGCAGGGCTCTATGCATGCTAGACAAGTGCTCTTCCACTAAGCTGTACCCTCAATCCCCTTTTTATTTTTTTATTTTGAATCAAAGTCTTGCTAAGTTACACAGGCTGCTTCTGGCCTCAAACCTGTGATCCTCCTGTGTCGACCTCCCAAGTCACTGGGATTACAGGTGTGTGCCACCACACCTGGCTTCCTTACATATTTCTTACTTCACTTTCCATGCTAAGAACTCTTGAAATCATTAGTGCACTTATCATTTCACCCTTAAAAATACTACAAATAGCTTAATGAGATTTTAAAATAATTCTCAGTAGTAGATGTGGTATTTTATTATATAATTGCTTAGCGTTTTAATTTCCTGCAAAATTTTCCCATCTCTGATTCATCTGAAACTCACCATAACTCTGAGGCAAACAGAAAAGGTATTGATTCATTAATTCATTCATCCATTCATATATTCAACCAATATTTGCTGAGCCCCTAATATTAGTGCTAGACCCTGTATATGGGACTAAGGATACAGTGAAGAACAAAACTGACTTGGTTATAGCCCTCTAGAACAATCTTTCTTTCTTTCTTTCTTTCTTTCTTTCTTTTTTTCTTTCTTTCTTTCTTTCTTCCCTCTGGGAATTGAACCCAAGGCCTTGTCCATGCCAGGCAAACACTCTACCACTGAGCTACATTCCCAGCCCAAGAACTTATTTTCTAGTATGTTTGAATACGAGGAAACTGTACAAAGTTGTATAGTTAGTGGACATAGAACTGATGTTTGCTGACAGTCATTGTAGTGTATATTCCACCTTCTCATTCTGTCTTTTGTTCCCCTGTATCCTATATCTTCCTTTCTTACATTTCCCACTTAGGCCTAAAGCATCTTGACCTGAGAAAAAGAACCCCCGATAAAAACCCTACCAAAAACAATAAAGCATCTTGAATGTGCTAGTAGACTATTCTGTTGGAACACCACTGTTAGTCTTGCCATTCTAGTTTTATTACACATAGTTCCCATTAGTCAGGTGATATAACATTAAATCACCCTAGTGTCTCTGAGCCATTTACAAAGCTAGATTGATTGTGTAACTTCTCCAGGAGCCCAGAATCAGGAAGACTAGGAGCCTGCATTACTTTACCCCGTCTCTCTACTTCTTGGGTTTGTTATCCTTTCTTTGGCTAGCCACATCACACAATTTCTTTTTAAAAGGCTGAAGGAGTCCCAACTGCCTATGTATAGTATCAAGTCTAACACTCTGCCTGGCTTTCTAGGACCTCTATAATCTTTGGGTTTCACCTTGCCCTTGAACCATCTCTCTTTATTCCTCTATTCTCCACATGTCTACTCCAAGCTCTTTTCCTGTCTGATGTCCTGTTCACCCATATTATTGCTCTTCTTAGTGCTATCCCACAAACCTAGAAGCTCTCCTTTGTCTCTTCCACCTAAAAGCATTCCTATTCCATCTAAAGCCTACTTCTTTTATGAAACCTTTAATGTCTCTAGGTCTCAGTGATCTCACCAGTACCTGAATAGTCCTGCATCTGTGTTTTAAATTTTAATTGCCCAAGTACGTGCTAAGGAGGAGCTCATTTGATAGCCCTTCATGGGAAAGGGTCCTGGGGATTTTAATTGGCCTCATGTTCAATATGAATCAATAATGGTGATGCAGTTGCACATATATAAATAAATGGATAGCTAGGGGATGCAATCACAGGCTGTACTAAAAGAAATATATGCCTAGATTGAGAGAAATACTGCAGGATTCCTTAACTCATTCACTCATTTAAAATACATTCATTGTTTTTAATGTACATATCCCCTGTTCTAGAAATTCCACTTTTAGTAATCTGTTAAATAGAGATACTTTGCAGCATTGTTTATCTCTAGTAGAGCTCAAGGTTTCCCTTCATCCCTGATGTTTTGCAGTTTCACCATGATGCATCCAAGTATCAATTTGTCGGTATTCTGCTTAGGACCAGGTACATAACTGTTGTTGTTGTTGTTGTTGTTGTTGTTGTTGTTGTTGTTGTTGTTTGTGAGACAGGGTCTTGCTGTATAGCCCAACCTGGCCTTAAACTCACTTTGTAACTCAGCCTGGACTTGAACTCATGATCCTCCTGCCTCTGCCTCCCAAATTCTGGGATTACAGGTGTGAACCACCATGCCCAGCTAGGTACATGACTTTAAGCTGACAATTCATGCTTTATTCCATTCTGGAAAATTTTCAGCAATTTCCCTTTAAACATTGTTGTTGTTGTTAGGTGCCATGGAGTCGGTATCCGACTCATAGCGACCCTCTGTTCAACAGGGGAAACACTATTGTCAGTGCTTCTCTGCTGTTCATAGGGTTTTCAATGGCAGATTGATTTTTGGGAGGGGGTTGCCAGGTCCTTCTCCCAAGCCTACAGTACCTGGTGTTCCCAGGTGGTCTCCCATCCAGGTACTAACCAGGCCTGACCCTGCTTAGCTTCCGAGATCTGACGGGATCGGATGCCACAGGGCTATGGATGCAGGCTCATCTTTAAACATTACCTCTTCTTATTTTTTTTCTTCTGGAACTTCTATTAGATATATATGGAACTTATCTCTATCTTCCATTTTCTCTTTCATATTTAGTATTTTTATAGTGCTATGCTACATTGTGTGATTATTTCGGACCTATTTATTTTACTCATTCTTTTTTCACACGTCATAATTTTAGTTTAGCTTGTCAATTGATTTTTAAAACACTTCTTTGGGATTAGTACTAAAGTCTTACAATACTGATCCTATCTTTTCTATTTTCTTCATTTCTAGAGTATTTCTGTGGTATACATAAACAACAAGTTGTGCTTTTGCTTTCAATACTATGTTCACTTTTATATCTTCAAGTCTTTGAACATATAATATTTTAAACACCTTTTAAATTACTATATTATCTGTGGTTCTTGGAATTGACTTCTCCCATTCCTTGTACATAATAACTCATTTTAGTGAGTTTTCTCATGTGCTTTATTATTTTTGCATGGGAGCTTTTCTTCTGCAGCAGTTGTCTTTTGTAAGAACCCTTCCGAGAAAATTTGACTCTGAGTTGTAGAAATAGGCTTATGGGCAGTCTTTCATTCGCCTTTGCCAGAGTTTTATGGTATTCCCAGTTCTGGGCCAGTTTTTATGGCCAAGTTTTCAGCTCACGGGTTCTGTATTGTGTGCGTACTATGAATTTGAGTGTTATACAAACAGAGCTCAACTCAGGTTTAGAGTTTTAAACTTCCTATGGAGGAGTTTATTTTTCCCTTATCTTAGGGCAGATAGGCTACATCCTGTTTGCAGAGAAGCAGTATAGCTCTTTTTTTTTTGAGAGCATGGGCTCTGGAGTTAAGAGGCCTCAATCTGAATCTTAGATCTCCCATTTCCTAGCTGTGTGACCTTCAGTAAGTTACTTACTGTGTAAAATAAGAGTTACATGTATAAAATAAGAGTTAAAATAGTACTTATATATCATGGGATTTTGTCATGATTAAATAAATTAACACATGTAACATAGAACAGTGCCTAGCACATAGTAAGTTATAAATAAGATGTTATTATTATGCCCCTGGCTATTTGGCAAATCTGGTATCAATTCATATGTAGGGTACCTCTCACTCTTATTTTGCACAGGAAGCATAATTCTAACTCAATTTCAAACTCTACAAAGGACTTAAAACCTCACCTCTATGGTACATGTATAGTCCCATAAAACATAATAAAGTAAGTCTGTATACCTGCATGGACTAATACAGAAAGATAGATATATTTTTAAATAAAAAAGAAGCAGAAAAATATATGTATATATTTTGTGTATAAAAATGTATTCCTTTATACACATAAAAAAGATATGGGAAAGGTGCTAACCGTAATCTATTACCATGGTTACCACTAACATAGATGTGAAGGATTGAATTTCACTTTACTTTCTCCTTTAGTTTTATTTTAAAAAATAATGTACAGACTTTTTAAAATTTCAAATAATTTGAAATAAACAGAAAAAGAAATACTCCCCTTCTTTATTTTATACCCCCTTACACATAATTACCAAGCATCTAGTTGGCCAGGACCTGGGAAAATAATGGTAAATAAGCTTCATTTCCTGTCATAAAGTTCGAGATCTAAACACAGAGTGCTGTAAGAAATGTTCTTAAGGAAGTCAAGGAATGTCTGACTTTCTCAGAGGGAATGATGCCCAGGGAAGCTTTACAGGGCATCTGGGGCCTGAACAACATGGAATACAGCAAGTAGACAAGGAAGGGGAGGGCATTCTAGTGGTCAAAAATCTAGTAAGAAACCACTCAACAGAGTAAGTGAGGGGAGTTCAATGAAGAGAGTGTTTATAACAGTGTGAACATGATTAAAGGAAGCCAAAAAAGATAATGATGCACCCCAGGAAGCCCTTACCACCTTAAAAACTGAAGAGCCAGGGAGAGAGAGCAGTTACCAGAACCCAGAGAGCTATAGAAGATGGCTGCCAAAAAAGTCTATGGCCTATGGGAGATCTTTCTAGAAGGGCTCATCTAAGATGCAGAAACTCCACACAGAGAGAGCCAGGAGAATAAATATCCAGATTTTAATCTGTCTTTGATCTATAACCGTCTGGCAGTATCTTTCTCTGTATATTCAACAAGAATCCAGAGGATAAGGAAGCCACTTAATGCAGTCCATAATGGTTAGCCCCTGAAGATGCAAAAGGGAGATGGAGGAAGAAGAACGAAAATGGATCTGTACGATATATATGGGACCTTTCCATGTACTTCTCTTACTTTTCCTCTGAACCTAAAACTACTCTAAAACGAAAGTATATTAAAAAGTGGGTCTGGAGCGTCAAATAGAGAATATTCCACATAGGCAGTTTATACAGAGAAAGCCATATGAGCAAAGCGATAATTGTAAGGAGGCATAAGGGATGTTTGAGAAGCAAAGACTAGCTTGGTAAAACTAAATCATCAGGTCTATGGGGAGCACAAAGATGGGGTGATAACGTGCAGAAGTTGTAAAAGGAGTATTTGACAAACTGTGTATGAGTTCCAGGTGTTTAGATTTGCAAAATACGAGGCCAAGGACCAAAATTGGTCTGAAAATTGTATTTGTTTGGTTATATATGTGTGTGTTATACATGAATTTGAATGTGAATATCTTTAAACAACTGTGGGGGCACCACAGGTCACTACTAGCCAAATAATGTACAGACTTTTAAAAAAATCAAATAATTTGAAAGAAACAGAAAAAGAAATACTCCCCTTCTTTTTTTTATGCCCCCTCACACCTGATCTATTTCATTTTTTTTAAATTATCTACTTGCCTCTGAAGGCTTTTTAATTTATTTTCAGTATTTGGAAGTTGAACCCAGGGCTGCACACATACTTTACAAGTGTTTTACCACTGGGCTGCCCCTCCAGACCATTTTTTATTTTTTATCTTGAGACAGTGTCTCGCTAAATTGTACAGGCTGTTTCTGGCCTCAAACTTGTAATACTCCTGCTGAGCCTCCCAAGTTGCTGGGATTACTGGCATTTACCACCACACCCAGCTGCCTCTGAAGGCTTTTGAGAGGAAAAACCCATATGAAAGCATATCCAAGGGAGGGCAAAACCTATGAGTTTGGAAATCACATCAAATTCAGACAACTGAAGTGAAAGGGATAGCTTAGTGGAACATGATGTGTTCTTCAAGGTAATGAAAAGCTAACATAGAAGAGGAAGTGGATTCATTTTGTGTTGTCTCTTTACTTGACAAACATTTGTTATATATCCTCTATGTGCCACGTTCTGATAGAACTGCTCCAAGTCACAAAGGTAAGGTCAAGATGTAGAAGATCCAGGAAGGCAAATTCAGACTTAGAATAGTGATTCTCAACCACTTTAGGTCTCAGATTGCTTTAAATCTGATGAAAGCTTTGAGCCTTCTCTGCTGAAAGATGTGCCTACAGTTGGCCTTGTATGTCAATGGGTTCCACATCAGATTCAACCAACTGGTGATCCAAAATATTTCTTAAAATGTATCTGTACTGAACATATACAGACATTTTTCTTGTCATTTTTCTCTAGTTAATATAGTATAACAACTATTTACATAGCATTTCTATCCAATTAGTTATTATAGGCAATCTTGAGATGATTTAATGTATATAGAAGGATGTCTGCAAATACTACAAAATTTTACATAAGGAACTTGAGCATCTTTGGATTTTGGCAACTATGGAGGTTCCTGGAACCAATCTCCTCTGGATATTAAGGGATGACTATATATACTTACATATAAATATCAATATGTGATCTGGGTGTGGTGGAGCATGCCTGTAATCCCAGCAGCTTGGGAGGTGGACACAGGAGGATCGCAAGTTGGAGACCAGAGGCAGTCTGCGTAACTTAGTGAGACCCTGTCTCAAAAAGTAAAAAAAAAAAAAAGAAAGAAAATGGGCTGGGGGTGTAGCTCAGTGGTCCAGCACTTGCAAAGCGTGCAAGCGCAAGGTCCTGGGTTCAACTCCCAGTACTTGAAAAAAATTAATAAATATCAATATGCAATTTCAGGAGATTCCTACATATGTTCCAGGGTAGAAATAAAGCCTATACATATATTCCAGGTGAAGAATCCCTTGACAAGGGGCCGGGCATTGTGGCACACGCCTGTACTCCCAGCGGCTCGGGAGGCGGAGGCAGGAGGATTGCAAGTTCGAGACCAGAGGCAGTCTGCGTAACTTAGCGAGACCCTGTCTCAAAAAGTAAAAAAAAAGGACTGAGGTGCAGCTCAGTGGTCCAGCACTTGCAAAGCATGCAGGCACGAGGCCCTGGGTTCAACCCCAGTAAAAAAAAAAAAAAAAAAAAGGATCACTTGACAATATAGTAGCCATACAGTGGATAACTCTCCAGCCATTATAAAGAATGAGGTAGAATCAAGAGAGAAAAAGGAAAGGTACAAATTAGTATGTATAGTTAACAAAAAAAACCCACAAATGTGTGTATAATGGATAAGCTATCTCTAGATAAATACAAAATATGCTGATATAAATGATTGCCTCTAGAAGGGAGAATTTGATTGCTAGGGACAGAGAGAGACTTTTGCTTTTACTTTGAGTGAGATGAGATGCCTCTGGCTGGTTTCAGCAGAGGAATTGAGCTGGGGGTGTAGCTGTGGTAGGGTTTTTGCCTAGCATTTGCAAGGCTCTGGGTTCTATTCTCAGCACCACTAAAAAAACAGAGGAGTGACATGATATGATTTATGTTTCTAAAGCATTTGCATAATAATACTGGTAAAAAAAATGGGGGGGGCTTGGAATAGGGTGGTAGCAGTGAGAGATAATGAAATATACTCTTCACTACTTGCCTTTGAACTTTTGGCATTTTTACATCATGTACATCCAATACTTATTCAGAAATATTATGTACCAAAAAAGGACCCTTGGCAAAGATCTTTCTAGAAATTTAATAGCTCCAATAAAGGTGCACTTCACTTAAAGGTATGCGAAAGTCTTCATATAATGAGTCAGATCCAACTTGATGGCATCTAACAACAAAAAGTGTAGGAAGCATGAAGAGATTGACCATTTTAAAATAAGGCAGTCATCCAGGCTCCGTGGCACATGCCTGTAATCCTAGTGACTCAGGAGACTGAGGCAGAAAGATCATGAGCTCAAGGCCAGAGGCAGCCTGCACAATTTAGCAAGACCCTGTCTTAAAACAAAAACACAAAAAGGGGCTAGGGGTGTGGCTCAGTGATGGATCACTTGCCTAACATGTGTGAGGCCCTGGGTTCAACCCCCAAGTACTGGAAGAATATAATTAAATTAAATTTAAATTTAAATTAAATAAGGTGGTCAAGGAAATATCACTGATAAGGTATCATTTGCACAGAGATCTGAGAGAAGCAAGTGGGTAAGCCTACAGCTCTGTGGGGAAAGAGCATTCCTGTTATAGGGAACAGTGAAGGCCCCTTGGGAGTTTTCTTGTGTCTGAGAAGCAACAAGTTGGCCATATGGCTGGGACTGAGTAATCAAGGGAGTGGTAGGTGATGAGATCAGGGAGATAATTGGAGAAGAAAGCAGATCATGTAGAATCCACCAGTCACTCTAAGGACTTTGGCTTTTACTGTGAACAGTATAAAAAGCGATGAAGGGTTTTGAGCAGAAGCATGATATGATTTACGTATGTAATGAAATTTGAAATGATGCAAGTAAGATGGTAGCGGTGGAAGTGGTAAGAAATGGTCAAATTCTAAATATATTTGTGAAGATGCAGCTTAAACAATTGCTGATAGATTGAATATGAGACATGAGAGAATAGGGGGAGACGCTGGGTGCGGTGGGGCATGCCTGTAATCCCAGCGGCTCAAAAGGCGGGGGCAGGAGGATTGCAAGTTCGAGACTAGAGGCAGTCTGTAATTTGGCGAGACCCTTTCTCAAAAATTAAAAAATGGGCTGGGGGTGCACCTCAGTGGTACAGCACTTGCAGAGCATACAAGCACAAGGCCTGGGTCCAACCCTTAGTACCACAAAAAAAAGGGGGGGAAGAGTCGAGGAAAACACCAACAATTTGGTCTAAATTACCAGAAGGATGGATAAAGAAGACTGGGAGACTCAAGTATAATGGGAAATAATCACTTTGGACTTGGAGAAAAAATTAAAAATGTTTTAAATTAAATGTATTGTTTTCCAGTGCTGGGGATAAAACTCAGGGCCTTCCACTTAAATGTATTTCTAATGGATATATGAAACCATAAAACTTATACATATTAATAGGGTACCATTGATTCAGTACATGTATACATTGTATAATGTTGAAATCAGGTTAAACATATCTATCTCCTCAAACATTTGTCATTTCTTTTTGATGAAAACTTAACCTGTAAGGGAATTAGAAAGAACAGCTAATGAAGCAGGAGGACAGCCAAGAACATGTGGTATCCTGGAAGCCAAGTGGAAAAAGCATTTCAAGAAGGGAATGAGCAACAGTGTCAAGTGCTTGCTCTTGGATCAAATCAAATGAAACTAGTAAAAGGACCATTGGATTGAATGCTGAGGAGTTTATTGTTGACCTTGACGTGAATCTTTTTGGTGAAGTGATGATAACAAAAGCCTAATTCGAAAGGGTACAAGAAAGAATGAGAGAAGAGAAATTGGAGCTAATGAGCAGAGACAATGTTTTCCAGAATTTTTGCTCTGAGGGGGAAAGAAATGGGGCTGTAGCTTGTGTGAAGAGAAGTTGTTTTGTTTTGTTTTGATTTTATTTGTTTTGTTTTGTTTTAAACATTGAGGATTCAGTGAGAGAAAAGTTGTGGATATTGAGGAAGGAGAGGAAATTGACTAGAGCAATGACCTTGGTTAAACAAAAATTGGAGGATCAGAATTAGTGACAGGAAAGGAAGCAGAGCATGTGTATACAGATACACTTAAGTTGGTAGACAAAGTGGTAGAAATGCTTTTCTGTTGTCCCAGTGAAATAGGAATCAAGGTCAGCAGCTGAGAGCAGGAAGACGTATTAGAAGTTTAAGAGAGAAGATCTAAAATAGCCATCCAAGAAAAGTTAGAGAATAAATGGATGAAAGAAATATTGTGAAATTGGAAGGCAGTGCTAAGGGTCTGCTCAAGGTTAGCAGTCATGAGCTTAAAGTAAGACTTGTCATCTGGATTATAAGCATTTATCCAAACTTACTCAGCTGCTGGTTTGGGTTTGCAATAGACAGAGAGTTGAACTTAATCAGGATTGGATATCTATCATTCTGATATGATGAAGACAAAGAGAGGCAAGGGAGGCTAAGGTGAGTGAAAAAGTGACTATATTGGTGGAAATGGAATCTAAGCTACACAGAGAAGAAAGTGAGGACACTCTGGGGCTGAGGGACAGCACTCCTTGGTTTGGCATATAATTGTTTTCTTATTAATTTTTGTCATGTAAGAACTGCAAAGCATCCATTTTTGTTAGCAAGTGGGAGGTCACTAATCACTGTGAAGCAATATACTCATAATGTGTTCTTCAAAATAGTTCCTCACCCCTATCCTTCTGAATGAGGTCAACAACATTTAAAACCCCAGTATACCCCATCCATCTTTTAGTGATTCATATTACCTGTTAACATATTAAAGACGCTAAATAGTCTTGCAACTTGGAACCACATTGATTAATCCAGTGTTTCATAGCATTGCTTCTTT
Source organism: Pedetes capensis (assembly GCA_007922755.1). NCBI lineage: Eukaryota > Metazoa > Chordata > Mammalia > Rodentia > Pedetidae > Pedetes > Pedetes capensis. The sequence goes on along the minus strand of VMDO01005539.1, from coordinate 18,748 downwards.
GTGGGATTCTTTTATGTAACACCATCAAGGTCCACTCCTAGGGACTAGTACTCCATGAAACACATGTTGAGAAATACTAACTTGGGAAGTATGTTAGGGACTGGAAGGTGAGTTTTGTTGTTGTTGTTAGGTGCCGTCAAGTCGGTATCCGACTCATAGCGACCCTCTGTACAACAGGGGAAACACTATTGTCAGTGCTTCTCTGCTGTTCATAGGGTTTTCAATGGCAGATTGATTTTTGGGAGGGGGTTGCCAGGTCCTTCTCCCAAGCCTACAGCTTCTGGTGTTCCCAGGCGGTCTCCCATCCAGGTA
>VMDO01005539.1:0-18336 GCA_007922755.1 Pedetes capensis | reverse complement strand
CAGGCTGGAAGGTGAGTTTTAGAACAGATCTTTTGCTGGGTCATAGTCACTTCAGCTTTTCTCCAAGGCAATGTATGGCAGAAAACCATGCCCTCCCCAGACCATCTTGCTATTCTGCAGCTGAGCCAGTCCACAGAGACTTGGGTTTTATCTAGTTTGCCTAAAGCCAAATAAACACAATATTGTCAATACAGCTGATTCCCTAGTTTTCATTCAGCTGCTGCTCTCCAATTTTATATTGTCAATAATTCAAGAGATATTATTGTAACAATTCCCTCAAAGCAGCATGAACATTTATTAACCTTTCCTTTGTGTTGGGCACCGTGCTTGGCACATTGCATATATAATCTCACTCTTCACAATAATACTGGAAGAAGGCATATGTTATTAGAAAGATCACCAGCAACCAGTCTTCTGTAGAAACTTGTTGCCTGGAAGGGAAACAGGTTTAGTCTGTGATGAACAATGTGTTTGTCACAAACAGATTTGAAGCCCTAGGAACATTCATAGAATTAGAATGTTGGAGTTAAAAGAGATCTTACAGATCAACTTAAGATATTAGACAGAGGTTACTGTAGTCTCCTCAAAAGTTATTACCTAAATTGCCTCAGGAGAGTGAGATTAAGAAATTTTGCCATAACTACCTTTGCTTTGATTTAAATCTAGTCATGTAAAATGTTATCATCACATTAACTAAAGCCTATAGATCCGGCTATAAGAATGCAGCACTGTAATTGATTATTGGCTGGGATTCCAAATGAACTTTTGGAGTTTGTGTTTCAGTATTGTGGAAGCCTGATTTTGCTAGAACGCACTGATTCTCAAACTCAAATATGTTTCAGAATTACTCCAGTACTTGTTTTTAAATGCAAGTTTCTGGACCACATCTTTAGAAATACTAATTCAGTAAGTCTGGTATAAGGACCAGGAAATTGGAATTTTTCACAAGCTCCTGGATGACACTTAGTGGACTATCACTATAAGTGGTCCACAAACCAGGCACAATCTGAGCAACACATGCCTAGGAATATTCTCTTCATAATCATCAAGGGGTTGGCACGTCAGTATCAAATGGTCATCTGGGGAAATGGCCTTTCTAAGATGCTGACTTAGAGGCACAGGAATTCCTGTTTCTAGATTTCTAATTTTTAACAGAATCTTCATCTTAAGGTGATAATGAACTCTTAGAGACATCTCCTTCCCTGTGATTTTATGACGGAGCTAGGCTAAGAAGCAAACATCATAAGTGCTATGAGAAATCTTTCTGGCCTAGAATATAGAGATGGACACAAAATTTCCTCTTTAAGCCTTGAGTGATTAGAAATTATTTCATATACCTAGAAGTTTGTGATATCTTATCATAACATAGTCATTTATGTAGTAAAGAAATGAACATGGTTAGTGAGTTCTGGGATGTCTATAACTTGAAGCTATCTTGGTCTTTATTCAGGATGCAATCGTCAGTTTTGCAAGTTCCAAAACTCAATTTTAGCAGTTTTTGTTTTAAATTTTTTCACCTTTAACCAGGGAGTGATCAGGCTCTGGAGAACAAATTGAATTGAATTCAATATAAACTCAATATAAATGAAAATATTGCATTATTAATTAATCTTCATATTTAACTATGAAGTAAACATGTCAATCAGTGTATCCAGTTCCCAGAAGGAAATCTACTAAGGCAACCAAATAAAGGCAATAGACTGTATGGTAAAGGAAGCCTATGTTAGCAGAAAGGGATAGGGTAATAGAGTCAGATAGATTTAGGCTAGAATCCTATCTAGGCTATCTAGGTACTGGTTTGAATGGTATCTCTCCAAAAAAATATGTCCAACCAGAACCTCAGAATGTGACCTTATTTGGAATATGGATCATTGCTGATGTAATTAAGGCAAGGATCTATACATGAGATTATTTTAGATTACAGTAGACCTTAAACCCAATGATAACTGCCCTTATAAGAGATATATAGGACAGAGACACAGAGAAGGCCATGTGACAACAGAAGCAGTAATTGCAGTCATGATACCACAAATCAAGCAATATCTGGAGCCAGATAAAAGGAACAGGCAAGGAACAGAATCCTGCTTGAGTCTTCAGAGGAAGCATATCACTGCCAACACCTTGATTTCAGACTTCTGACCTCCATAACTATGAGAGGATAAATTTCTGTTGTTTCAAGTCACTAAATTTGTGGTCATTTGTTATGACAGTCACATAGTAGTCATATAAAGCTCATGTTGTTTTGTAGGGCTAAGTAATTCACACAACATCTCTGAGCCTTGGTTCGCTCATCTGAAAAGGGGGTGCATAACTAAATCCCATGGGATCATAAGGTTGCTGTGAGAATTAAATAAGTTATATAAATAAATAAGATAATTTATACATTGATTGGTTTGTTATGTGGTGGCTGTTGTTACTGGCATAGATTTTAAAATGATCAGAAAAGATGGAATCATGTACTTTATGCAGCCTGATGCAGAAAGACAGGAAATGCATCAGCAAGTCAAGGCACAGAGTAACAAAAACAGCTTCTTCTAATTATTTTTAATTTTGCTTATATAAGGATCAAATAACTTGCTTGTACCTGTCACAATTTCATGAATTCCTTCTTAGTTTTGATAGACTTTCCAGCCAAGACTACAGTGGTGTTTCCTACACATCATATTTTAGAGCATTGCTTCTTAGTGACATATAGGTAGGTTCCTTATCTTATCAGTGAACACTTTTTTTGTGGGCAGCCAATCTCACTTCTATGGTGGGCAATTTTTTATCAGCTAAAGTCCTTGGGAGTTGCATGTTCCTTTCCTATTTGTTCACCTTAAGTCTAGAGTTAGGGGCCCTATTCCCTTCCAGTCTATGGCCCTCTGTGTCCATTTTTCAGGACCCTGTAAATTCATAGTATTATGGCCATTTTCTCACCAACCTGTTGGTAAATACAGAATTCCTTAATTTGCTGTTTGTGAGGCCTTGAGCAAATTACTTCAGAGTTTGGCATCTAAGTACTCTCATCTGTAAAATGATGTTAGTAATAGTACCTTCCTCCTAGGTGCTTTGTAAGAATCAAATGGGTTAGCATATATAAGCCCTCCATACAATGCCACATACATAGTGAATGCTCAGTGAATGTTAGCAATGTGTGGGAGACTGTATGAAACAGCAAAGAAGAGAATGTGCATTTTCCACAGGAATGTATATAACTTCAAGAAATCTTTTGTGCCTGTGAAATATCCAGGGAAGAATGAGAGAATAGGCAGTAAGAAGTGGTGAATACTTCATTTACCACATTTCTTACCATGTGATTCCTATTGTTGAGAGTACTTGAAAACTGAACTTTATCAGAACAAAACATTCACATCAAATACATGGAAGGAAAATAATCTCATACCATAAAAGCAACAATTGCTTAACTTCTGAGAATACTTCAAAATATGACAAAGTGTTGAAAAATGTAGTTGTTAATAGATGCTATTGCTAGCATATATTTGAAATTAATTAAAAATACTTATTTTGAAATTCTGGTTTTAGTACAGAGTATTTGAGTTATTATTGTTATTACAGAGAGTTTGAGTCAAGAGGATTGAATAGACAAATGGTAACATTAAAGGAAGTCAGATGAAATTTCACATATCAAGAGAGATGCACAGGCAATGAAACCAAATTTTACTTCATATGACATGCTTAAGTGGTAGCGTAGGGAAGAGGAAGGAAGGGAGGAAGGAGAATTGAGATCCTGTAATTCTAGCCAAAGCCAGCTTACTCAAGATTCTATAACATCAATGGCACTATAATTCCCTTGATCCTACAGCCTTCCAGTATCCCAGTGATTGACTCATTCAATAAAAGCATTATCAAGTGCCTATTATGCAACACACACCATTCTAGGTGTTTGTTGGAGATACAGCTATAAACAAAAACCCTTCACTCCTGGAATTTGCTTTCTAGTAGGAGGCAGCATGCTTACACCCATATCACCCTATTGTCCAAGCTTGTCAGAACCTGGAAGCTAAGCAGGGTTGACCAGGTGAGTCCTTGGATAGGAGAACTCCTGGGAATACCAGGTCCTAAAGGCTTGGAAGAAGAACCTAGCAGTCCACTCTAAAACAATCAGCCATTGAAAACCCAATGAATAGTGGAGAAGCACTGACAATAATGCTGGGCATGGCATACTGTTGGGGACTGTTTCCTTTTGTTGTACATGGAGTCACCATGAGTAAGACCCAACTCAATGGCACCTACAACAACAACAGGAGTTGGCACACTATGACATGCTGGCTGAATCTGATCTGCCACCTGTTGTGGTAAATACGGTTTTATTGGAACATAACCATAATTATTCTTTTATGTATCATCTATGGCTGCTTTTGTGTATCAATGTTAGAGTTAGGTAGTTGTGTCAGAAAATGTATGGTTCACAAAGCCTAAAATGTTTACTATCTAATCCTTTACAAAATTTTGTTTTTTGCTGGTCCCAGTTCTTGCAGAAGGAGTCAGACAAGAAATGAATAAATATATAACATGAAATTATTTCAAAGTATAAATAAATAAACCAGGAAGGCACTTGTAATTTTAAACATGGCCAAGATTTCACCGAGTAGGGGACATGTGATCCAACACTTAAAGGATGTGGGGTGAGTTATGTCAGTATCTATGTTGTGTACAACATCATGGGTCACTATAAGGAGATTTGCAATTACTATGTGTGAGATGGGAAGCCTTTGGAGGAGTTTTGAGCAGAGCATTAACAAGATCTGACTTTCACAGACCAAAATTAGTCTAGTTCCTAAAAAGACTGAAGAATTAATAGACTTGGGTTAGGGTGGCAAGGACAGAAGAGACAACACTCAGGAGCCTAGTGCAATATACTCCAGGAGATAGATCATTATGGCATGTAACAAGGATGGTAGCAATGCAAGTGATGAAAATTATAAGATTCTAGATATATTCTGAAGGTAGAACCGACAAGATTTGCCAGTGGAATAAATGTAGGATGTGAGAGAAAGAGAAAAGTCAAGAATGATTTCAAGGTCCTCTTTCTAAGCATCTATAAGAAGGAAGTTAGTATTTTGTGAGGTGGGCATCTAAGTTCATATGTAGACCATGTAGTAGATATAAAGGTGTGGTGGGGCCCAAGCTGAGATATGGATCTTGGAGTCAGTAGCATACAGATAGGATTTGAAGCCAAGAGAATAGAGGCATAACCAAGAAGATAAAGAATAGAAAAGACTTCAAGCCCTCTTCTACCTTTAGACTGTAAGCTCAGTCCATGACAAAATCCTATCAGTTCTTCCTTTATAATGTCTCTCAAGCCAACATTTTGTTTCCATTCCCACTGCTACCATCCCAGTCCATGATCTCATCTTGTCTCAACTGGCCTTTTCCAACAGCCTCCTAACTGTTTTCCTTGCCACCAAATGTTGGCTTGAAACTGATTATCTTATTCATCTCTTCTCTCTAAAAAGTCTCTTTGTTTCTCTTGAGCATCCCATCTTAGAAAACAACATCCTCTGTATTTTTTTATTGGAAATTTTTAATGTACACCTTAATGTGATTCATACTGACATGCTTTTCATTGTGACCTTTCCATGTACGCATTTTGTTGTACATTATTCATATAGGTTTCCCCTTACCCTCTTGTGTGCTTCCTTCCCCCATCCCACCCCCCATCAAAGGCTTCTCTTCCATTTACTTGTCTTTTTATGGTAATATTTTTCTATATATCCTTGGGTTCCAGATCTGTTTAAGATAGAAACTTTTTCTGTAGTGAACTTTCTTTTTACTTTGTCAGAACTATTACATGCATTTTCTAGACCATCTATACTAATACCATTCTTAGCTTTTTTTTTCTTTTATTATGAACCGACCTTTGTATAGGAGTTTTTCCTTCTTATAATTTTGATTCAGTTCCCACCTATGAGTGAGAACATGTGGTGTTTCTCTTTCTGAGCTTGTGTTAATTCACTTAAAATGATTTTCTCCAATTCCATCCATTTTGCTGCGAATGGCATTCTTTCTTTCTTTCTTTCTTTCTTTTTTTCTTTTCTTTTTTTTTTTTTTGATTGCTGAGTGGTATTCCATTGTGTATATGTACCATAGTTTTTATGCATTCTTCTGTTGATGGGCACTTTGGTTGATTCCATATCCTTGCTATTGTGAAAAGTGCTGCATTGAACATGGAGATGCAGGTATCTCTGTGGTATGATGACACATCTCCCTTTGGGTAAATTCCCAATAGTGTTATAGCTGGGTCATACGGTAGATCTATTTTTAGTTTTTTAAGATACCTCCATGTTGATTTCCACAGTGGTTGGACCAATTTACAGCTCCACCAACAATATAAGAGTGTTCCTTTTTCCCCCGCAACCTCTCCAGTATTTGTTGTTATTTGTTTTATTGATCTTGGCCATTCTTACTGGTGTAAGGTGAAATCTCAGAGTTGTTTTAATTTGCATTTCCCTAATGGCTGGGGGGCGGCTGGGATTTAGCTCAGTTGGTAGAGTGCTGCACTGCAGTCTCTGAGGTCCTGAGTTCAATTCCCAGCACCTCAAAAATGGGAGAAGGGCTGGCAATCCACTCCCAAGGCAATCCTGAAACAGTCAGCCATTGAAAACCCTATGAGGGTCACTATGAGTTGGATACCGACTTGACAGCACCTAACAACAACAACAACAATGGCTAGGGATATTGAGCATTTTTTTCATGTGTTTCATGGCTTTACAGACCTCTTCATTTGAGAACTGTCTATTCAGTTCCTTTGCCCATTTGTGTATTGGGTTATTTGCTTTCTTGGGAATTTTTTTCTTCAATTCTTTATAAATTCTGGTAATTAGACCTTTGTCTGATATATAGGATGAGAAGATTTTTCCCATTCATTGGGGGGTTCCTTGACTCTGTTAATTGTTTCTTTTGCTGTACAGAAGCTTTTTAATTTCATGTGATCCCATTTATCTATTCTTGTTGCAATTTCTTGAGCAATTGTATACCTATTATGATGAAGTGTATTGCCTATCTTGTCTTCTATAAGTTTTAAAGTTTCTGGTTTTATGTTGAGATATTTCATCCATTTTGAGGTAACTCTCATGCATATTGAGAGATGCAGGTCGGTTTTCATTTTCCTGCATACGGATGACCATGTTTCCCAGCACCATTTGTTGAAAAGGCTACCCTTTTTCTAGTTTGCTTGCTTTGCTCCTTTGTCGAAAATAAGGTGGCTACAGGTGTGGTGAGGTATTTCTGGGTCTCTTATTCTGTTCCAGATGTCATCGCGCCTGTTTTTGTGCAAGTACCAAGCTGTTTTTGCGCCAGTACCAAGCTGTTTTTGCTACCACTGCCCTATAGTATAGCTTGAAGTTAGGGATTGTGATTCCACCTACATTAGTTTTGTAGCTTCAGAGTGTTTTGGCTATATGTGGTCTTTTGTGGTTCCATATGAATTTTTGGATCATTTTTTCTATTTCTGTAAAATCAGTCAGTGGAAATTTAATGGGGATTGCATTAAATCTATAGATTGCTTTTGGTAGGATAGCCATTTTTACTATATTAATTCTCTCTATCCAGGAGCAGGGAAGGTATTTCCATTTTTCAGTGTCCTCTGCTATTTCTTTCTTTAATGTTTTGAAATTTTCCTTGTAGAGATCTGAAAGGTCTTTGGTTAGATTGATACCAAGATATTTAATTTTCTGTTGGGCTATCATGAAAGGTGTTTTTTCTGAAATTTCCTTCTCTTCCTGTTTGCAGTTCGTATAAAGAAAAGCTATTGACTTTTGTATGTTGATTTTATATCCTGCTACTTTGCTGAAGGAGTTGATTAGTTCTAGAGGTTTTCTGGTTGAGGTTTTGGGGTCTTTCAGGTATAGAATCATATAATCTGGAAATAAGGATAATTTGACCTCTTCATTGCCAAACTGTATCCCTTTGATTTCTTTCTCTTGTCTGATTCCCCTCGGGAGGACTTCAATTACTATGTTAAATAGAATAGGAGAGAGAGGACATCCTTGCCTTGTTCTGGATCTAAGAGGAAATGGTTTCAGTTTTTCTCCATTTAATATAATGTTGGCTGTAGCTTTGTCGTAAATGGCTTTTATGATATTAAGGTATGTGCCTGTTATACATGTCTTCTCCAGCATTTTTATCATGAAAAGGTGTTGCACTTTGTCAAATGCCTTTTCAGCATCAATTGAGATGATCATGTGGTTTTTGTTTGCCAGTTTCTTGATATGTTGGATTACATTAATTGATTTCTGTATGTTGAACCAGCCTTGCATCTGTGGTATAAATCCCACTTGGTCATGGTAAATAATCTTTTTAATATGCTGCTGGATTCTGTTTGCCAGAATTTTATTAAATACTTTTGCATCTAGATTCATAAGGGGGATGGGTCTATAATTCTCTATCTTAGGTGAATCTTTTCCTGGTTTAGGTATCAGGGTGATGGTAGCTTCATAGAATGAACTTGGGAGTGTTCCCTCCTTTTCTATTTTTTAGAATAATTTGAGGAAGGCAGGTATTATATCTTCTTTAAAAGTTTGATAAAATTCTGCTGTGAATCCATCAGGACCTGGGCTCATCTTGGTTGGGAGATTTTTTATTACCTTTTCTATTTCTGTATATGTATTGAGCTTGTATAGGTCAGTTATGTCATCTTGGATTAACTTTGGTAGGTCATACATGTTATTGGGGCTCGGATTTAGCTCAGTGGGTAGAGCGCTGCGCTGCAGTCTCTGAGGTCCCAAGTTCAATTCCTAGCACCTGCAAAAATGGGAGAAGGGCCTGGCAATCCACTCCCAAGGCAATCCGGAAGCATTCAGCCATTGAAAACCCTATGAGGGTCACTATGAGTCGGATACCGACTCGACGGCACCTAACAACAACAACAACAACATGTTATTAAATTTGTCCATTTCTTCTGCATTTTCATATTTTTGGGAATACAATCCCTCATAGTAATCCCTGACAATTATCTGTATTTCATTGTAGTCGGTGGTTATGGACCCATTTTCTTTTGTTATCCATACTATATTAGTTTTTTCCTTTTTCTTTTTGATGAAATTGGCCAGAGGAGTGTCTATTTTATTAATCTTTTCCAAGAAGCAGCTCTTAGTCTTATTAATTTTTTGAATTATCTGTTTGGATTCTAATTGAGATATTTCTCCTTTTATTTTTGTAATTTCTTTTTGGGTGTTCTTTTTAGGATTGATTTTTTGTTGGATTTCTCGTGTCTTAAGATGCATGCATCATTAGGTCATTTATTTGGCTCTTCTTTACTTTATTGATGAAGGCACTTGATGCTATAAACTTCCCTCTTAAAGCTGCCTTTGCTGTACCCCATATGTTTTGGTAGGGTGTGTTTTCATCATCATTTGATTACAGGAATTTTTTAAATTCCATTTTGATTTCATCAACGACCCATTTGTCATTCAACAGTGTATTATTCAGTTTCCATGAGTTTGTAAAATTTCTGGATTTATTCTTGCTCTCGAGTTCCAATTTTATCCCATTATGGTCTGATAAGGAACAGGGGATAATTTCTACTTTTTTGTACTTGTTGAGGGAGTTCTTATGGACTAGCATATGATCTATTTTAGAAAACGTTCCATGTCAAGCTGAGAAGAATGTATATTCCTCATTGTGTGGATGAAATATTCTGTATATACCTGTGAGATCCAACTGGTTTAGGGTGAAGATTAGATTCAACGTTTCTCTGTTGATTTTTCATTTTGATGACCTGTCTCTTGACAAAAGTGGGGTATTGAAGTCTCCCATTATTATTGTCTCTGGTCCAATAAAGTTCTTTATATTCCATAAAGTTTGTCTTATAAAGCTAGGTGCCCCAGTGTTTGGGGCATAAATATTTAGGAGTGTTATTGGTTCCTGATGGATTGTTCCTTTTATTAAAATGTAGTGTCCTTCTTTGTCTCTTCTAATTAGTTTTGGATTAAAATTTAATCTATCTGATATTAGAATTGCAACACCTGCTTTTTTTTTGTTTTTCCCCTGCTTGGTATACTGTTTTCCAGCCCTTAATTCTCAGTCTATTGCAGTCTTTGTGAGTTAGATGAGTTTCTTGAATACTACATATTGAAGGTTTGTGATTTTTCATTCAGCTAGCCAGTCTCTGTCTCTTAATTGGTGAGTTAAGACCATTTACATTAATAGTGATTATTGAGTAGTATTTATTGTTATGCATCCAAACATTACCTGTTACTGGTTTATGACTCATGTTTGCTTTGTTCCTTTCTTGGGTTGCACTCAGCTAACCAAGTCTTTGATTTCCTATATAGGGTTGTCTTATCTTTCCTGGACAACATCCTCCTTCAAAACTATTTGCTCAAATTTGAAACCTGGAAATCTTCCTGGTCAGCTCCCTTCCCCCTACTGTCCATATGTAATTTCTTACCAAACTCTCTCATTTTCACCTCCAAAATATAACTCAATTCTTCCTCACCTTTCTCTGTGTATGTTATAACCACTCTAGTCCAAGACATTCTCACCCCCCACATGGACGATGATAATAGCTTCCCAACTACTTTCCTTCCCTCCAGTTTGTCATCCATACTGATGACAGGAGGGCTTTCTAAAACAAAGCTATGTGTATTTTTCCAAGCTATTTTTGTAGAACAACAGAGTAAAATTCAAAGACCCTTTACCATTTGACTGTAACTTTTCTCTACAGTCATATCCACATGGCTCCTATGGAAACTCCTTCTATTTCATCTCTGTGGTGTTGTCACATGTTAAGACACACTGTGACCACAGTGCTATACCTTAGTGCAGATCTTCCCAAGCATATTATAAGTGTCTGAAGTTATGAGTCTTCCCTTCTGCACTCAGCTAAGCCCAGGGACAGTGCAGCTGAAATTCCTAGGATACTTGCCTCTAGCGTGCAAGTTGCTTCCTCTGTTGACTCCAGCATGCTTTATGAATACTATGCCTTTCTCTCTGTGCCATCGTGTGACAAAAGTGGAGAAGGACTGCCTTAGATCACACAATACTCCCAACTTGGAAAGCGTTTCCAACTTGTTATTTAAGTTCTCAGCACTGTTTTATGCCACCTTCCGGATAAAGAGATCTTTGATGCTACATGTTGTTGTTGTTGTTGTTGTTGTTGTTGTTGTTAGGTGCTGTCAAGTTGTGTCTGACTCATAGAGACCCTCATAGGGTTTTCAGTGGCTGATTGTTTTCAGTATTGCCTTGGGAGTGGATTTCTACATCCTTCTCCCATTTTTGGGATGCTGGGAATTGAACCCGGGACCTCAGAGACTGCAGAGTGGCACTCTGCCAACTGAGCTAAATCCCAGCCCCTTGATGCTACATACCCAGCCTCAAAACTCCTATATGACCTGAGTAGACCACTTAGTATATATGACTCTGTACTGTTATTAAACTTTTTATGGTGAGACTTCATCTCAGTTGTATTGCCAGCTCCTTGAAAGCAAAGATATTTATATTAACCTTTCTTCCCACTCAGTGCCTTAGCATACACTAAGGCACTCAATATGTTGTTACAATATTAGTGAGTGGACAAACAGATGAACGAATGGATTTGTAAATTCCATCAGATAGTACAATGGAAAAGACTATTGGATTAAGAGTCAGAGAACCCAGATTCTAGCCCACACTGTCATTAGCTGATTGTGTGAGACATTAGGCAAGTTGCCTGCCTTAGTTCCTTCATTCACAAAATAAGAACAATACTTTTCAGCCTTACTTCCCAGGTAATGGGATAACTTATGGAAAAATCATTTGGAATGTGAAAATATGGTGTTTTTCATGAGTAATGCTAAAGGAAGCAGTGTGAAAGATGAAGAAATAGCTCAAGGACACTGCAGAAAACATTTTGGAAGTCATGGGTGAAGAAAAAGTCAACCAGGTCAGGCAAATTTGCTAGCACAGCAGACTTGCCAAGGAATGGTTTTAAAAGGATGTCAATCACAAGAGAAAAAAATCAAGTTTCTGTGTTCAGAAGCAATAGAACCTACCCACTAGAGTCACACTGCCAATGTTCAAAGCATACCAGCTATGTGACCTTATACACATTGATGAATGTCTCTGAACTTTAGATTCATCATCTGTGCTATAAGGATGGTAATAGTACCTATTTGTAGGGAGTTTTTATAGGATTTAAAGGAGGTGATTATTATAAAGTGCTTAGAGAAGTGCGGATCAGTGCCTGGCATATAGAGCACTATGCAAGGTTGTGTTAGATAAAACATAAAACAACGGCCTTATTACTCCTTCCAGCTAGGAAGTACCCCATCACCATGACTGGGACTTCCTCCTTGGGCCCCTTGAGCTCTGAGTTGCTTTCCAGTAGTCATTACTCCTTTCCAAGGTCTAGAGCCTAGTCTTCTAAGACTGGCCTGTCTCATTGCTCAAAGGACACCAGACTCACAGCCTATAAAATTTCTTCTCCATTTTTCAACCTTTCTCAAAGCTCAGTAGAGTTCATTGTGGTGACAGATAAGAGTAAATTTCAGAAGCCCTGAAAGCAAAAAGGGGAAGCATAGCCTAATCTTTAAGAGTAACACCTCTGCCATCAAGCAAAATTGAGTTTGAATCAGAGCTTTGCAAATGATCACCTGGGTGATTGCTGGTCTGTAAAGTGAGGCATCATAGGTAGTTGTCAGGATCAAATGAGAAAACAGACATAAGGCATTCAGTAAGGGCTCAACACAAGATAATCACTCAAAGTATTAGTTAGAGTCTATCATTAATAATTGCTAGGATTTTTGGTCTTCATTTTCCCAGCTCTAGAATATAATTTTAATTCAACTTTAGCTCCCACCCACTATTCCGCTGTCATCCCAATTTGCCCCTTTCAAACTACAAAGGTGTAAAAAACATTCTTGGGGTCAATAAGATGAGAACACTTTGCATTTTATACTTCATTTGATGTTATTCCCAGTTCAAAACAATTATTAAAAAAAGAACCAGCAATTCTAAGTCCTCTACAGATTTCAGTATGTTCCGCAAAAACAGCAGGGATGCTCTGAGCCTAGAGAAAACATCAAAATCACCCATTTTTATTTTTAATTTCATTAAATATAATTCTTGTAAAGTGACAAAGAAAAAATTTTTGAAATTCATGTACTTGCATTTAACCTAGAAGTAGCCCTCCTATTGAAACAAAGACCCAGTGTGAAGACCAAGGGCCACACAAGTATGTTTTGCACAACTTATCCAAGTGAGGCTAATAAGCATCACTGCTTAGAGAGTGGGACTAGAAAGTGAGTTTGGAGGACAAGTTCAGGGTCTTGCTTTGAGAAGAAATCCAAGAAGCACAAGTTTAACCACTCCGCCTCCCACACAAAGCGGGTGTGTGGCAACATGCCCTGCACTCACTGGGAGAGAACATAGTGTTTCTCTATGTATCAGTCACAGAGGACTTCTCTCTTGTAGTTGTACTGACACAGTGATTGGAGAATTGTACTCAGTGAGAATATAGCATTTTTCCATTGTTTGAAAATGCCAACTATCCATGGTGTGCTCAAATAATACAGTGAATGCTGCAGCCCAGTGCCATCCAACAGCAAGGCAGGAATCTTCAACAGAGGAAGCAACTCATAGAGCCTTAATAACCGTGTGTGACAAGTTTCCACTTGTTCAGTGCAGTCAATCAGGTATGACCTATGGTTGAGAGAAGAAAGGCCTGAGAAATGTGCAAATAGTTTTATCCTCCATCACGATAAAGCTCCACGTCACACATCACTTCTGGTATAGCCATTTCTGCAAATGAAAACATTACAGTGTGTCCTTATCCACCTTATTCACTGGTTATGGCACTGTGTGACTTCTGGTTCTTCCCTAAAGCCAAAATGACCATGAAAGGTAAATGTTTAGAGTGGATTCATGACCTCAAGGCTGCCACAACAGTACAAGTTAAGGACACTCACAAAAGAGGGCTTCCAGATCTGCTTCAGAAACTAGCAAGAATGATGGGATACGTATGTTCAAAGCCAAGGGGAGTGTTTTGAGGGGAATTACTGGTAATATGTCTTTTTCTGTAATAACTTTTTAAAATTTAAATGTTCATCCTATTTTCTCATCACACCTTGACTTAATGACTGGATTAAATGTATGTCATGCCTAAAAGTAAAGTACTATCTAACCTCTAAAGCAAGGAAGAATTTTTACCAAGCAATTTAATTATTTTTGGTTTACCACATTTGTTCTCAAAGCTAATTGCTGGCAAAATCTGGTCTTGATTACAATCATTATTGAGTGCTCTTACATTTCAAGTCAGAGAATCAGTGTCTAAATGGTTCTAGTAAAATAAAATAAAAACTTAAATAGTTTTTAAAAGTTCAAAGCTAAAAAAAGCTGTAAAAATTCCACAATTTATAATATTGTTACTTTTTCTTTACACACACACACACACACACACACACGTATGCATATGTCAACAGTTACTATAAAATATCTCAGATATACCTACATTACTTTGGAGGTTCACAAAAACTTAGATGTTTGTCATGTAGTATCTCAAAGTTTAAAATATTTTTTACTTAAATCTTTCAGAAATAAATACTATATTAAATTTCACATATATATGTGATCTATACTAGTACATATATACTAATGTATACATACTCAGTTCTTGTTTTTCTGTTTGTGAAATTCTTAGTATGATAATAAATTATAGCCAAGGAAATAAAGCTTTTTGAAAAATGCTTGGCTGGGCACAGTGGCGCATGCCTGTAATCCCAGCAACTTGGGAGGCTGAGGCAGGAGGATTACAAGTTTGAGACAGTCGCAGCCTACATAACCTAGCAAGACCCTGTCTGTAAATAAAAAATGGGCTGGGGTGCAGCCTAGTCATAAAGTACTTTTAAACTATATGCAAGGCCCTGTGTTCATCCCCCAAGTACTGAGAAAATAAATAAATAAAAAGAGTACTGAAAAAGAGACACTAAACTTAGAAAATAAATAAATAAAAAGAGTACTGAAAAAGAGACACTAAACTTATTTCACTATTTTAACACAAGGATGCAAAATTTATAATGTACTAATGAAATGTATAGACTCAAAAATCCTGTAGAACTGATTCAGTTTTCCTTCCACTCTCCTGCTAACTATGTGAAATCAGGAAAGTTATTTAACTTCTGTGAGATTTATTTTTATTATCTATAAAATGAGGATAATAATAACACCTATGCTGGGAGACTGGGGTTCAATTCCCCGAGGAGGAGCCACCCCCATGTGTCTATCAGCTTGTTGTGCTGTAGGGGCTTGCATGTTACTGTGATGCTGAAAGCTATGCCACTGGTATCTCAGATGTCAGCAGGGCCACCCACAGGTTTCAGCTGAGCTTCCACACTTAAGACACTAGAGAGAAGGACCTGGCAGTCCACTCCTGAAACAATTGGCCGTTGAAAACCCTACAAACAGCAGAGAAACACTGTCAAATATAGTGCTGGAAAATGAGCCCCCCAGGCTGGAAGGCATTCAAGAAATGACTGAGGAAGAATTACCTCCTCAAAGTGGAGTCAATCTTAATGACAGGAATGGAGTAAAGCCCCTGGGACCTCAATTTGCTAATGTGGTACGACTCAAAATGAAAAGAAACATAGTGTCTGTAACAATGGGCTCAAACATAAAAAGACCATGTAGATGGCACAGGGTTGAGTAGTGTTTCATTCTGTTTTAAACAGGGTTGCTATGACTCCTATCTGACTCTATGGCAACCCACACCAACAATGCCATAGGGTTGATGGGAAGATTAAATGAAATAATACATGTAAAATTTTTATTTTATTTTTAATTTATTTTTAATCAACAAATATCATGTTTATGAGGTATAGTGTATTTTTTGATCTATGTATATAATATAGAAATATTCAGTCAAGTTAACATTCTATCACCTCTTCAACTTATTTATTTTTGTAGTGAGAATGTTAAAAATCCATTCATTTAGCAATTATGAAATATATAATATGTCATTATTAACTGGGGTTGCCACAGAGAAAATTTGTCCCTCCATCTACCTGAAATTCTCTACCCTTTGATCAACATCTTCCCTTTTCCTCCCTCTCTTTCTCCCTCAAAGCCTCTGGTAACAGTCTTTCCACTCTCAGTTCTTATGAGATCTTTTTTTTTTTTATTCCACATATAAGTGAGATCATGCCGTACTTGTGACATTCTGTGTCTGACTTAGTCACTTAGCATAATGTCCTCTAGTTTCATCCACATTGTCACAAATGACAGAATTTCATCCTCTTTAAGGCTGTATAGTATTCAATTTGTTATATATACCACCTTTTCTTTATCCATTCATCCATTGATGGAAGGTTAGGCTGCTTCTATATCTTGTCTTTTGTGAATAATGCTCAAATGAACATGGAGTACAAATACCTCTTTGATATATCAGTTTTGAGGGATATGTATCCAGGAATGGAATTGCTTGATCCAATGGTAGTTCCATTTTAAATTTTTTGAAGAATTTCTGTCTATACTATTTTCCATAGTGGTTATACCAATTTACGTTCACACCTAAAATGTAGTGGGTTGTGTTATGATTTGGACCTAAATTGTCCCTAAAGGTCATATCATTTGGTCCCCAGCTGGTGGCACTCTCTTGCGAGGTGAAATTTTTGGAGGTAAGAATCTTGCTTTGCAGAAGTAGCTCCCTGAGAGTGGGTCTTTGGTAGAAGTAGCTGCTGGGGGCCAACCTTTGGAGATTATTTTACCCCCAGAACTACAGCCCTGGTCTCTCTGTTCCTGGACTGCCATGCCATGAGATCATCAGACATAGGCCCTGCTGCTTCCTATGCCATGCAACCTTGCCATCATGATGGAATGATTCTCTAACACTGAGTTTCCAATAAACCTCTGTACCCCATAAATTTGTTTGGGCTGGTTTTTCTGCTACAGCAACAACAGCTGACTAATACAGGTTGCAATTTCTCCACATCCTCAATAACACTTGTTATCTCTTTCTTACCTAATAGCCATTCTAAAAGATGTTAGGTAATATCTCACTGTAGTTTTAATTTGCATTTCCATGATGATTGAGCATTTATTTTTCTATCTGTATTGCTGTTTGTGTCTTTTCTTTTGGGAAATACCTGTTTAGAACCTTTGCCCATTTTTCATTGGGTTATTTGTTTTCTTGCTATTGAGTTGTTTGAATTCTTTATATATTTTGGATATTGGCTCCTTATCAGATGTACAGTTTGCAGATATGTTCTGTCAGTCTGTAGGTAGACTCTTCACTCTGTTGATTCCTTTGTTGTGCAGAAATTTTTACTGTGATGAAATCCTATTTGTCAATTTTTACTTTTGTTGCTTGTGCTTTTTTGTCCTAGCCAAGGAGTTATTGCCCAGACCAATGTCATCAACCTTCCCTGTTTTCTTCTAGTAACATTACAGTTTCGCGTCTTATGTTTAAATGTATTCATTCATTCATTCATTCATTCATTCATTTTTCCACTTTGTGAAGCTGGGAATTGAACCCAAGGCCTTGTGCATGCTAGGCAAGTGCTCTACCACTGAGATACATCCCCAGTCCAAATTTTATTTATTTAATTCATCCTGAATTGATTTTTATATGGTGTGAGTTAAGGGTGTCATTTCATTCTTCTGCATGTGGATATCTAATTTTCTTAAGACTTGTTTTTTTTTTTTATGGAGAGCAATTGGTTTGTTTTAAAATATCCAAAAGGCTTTTAGAAATTAGTTTACTAAATAAGACACTTGATCGGATTCTTTTTTCTTTTTTCTTTTTTTTCATTTTTATTGTATTGTTGTTGTTTTGAGACAGGATCTCGCTGTATAGGCCAGGCTGGCTTTGAACTCACAAATCTCCTGCTTCCATCTCCCAGGTGCTGGGATTATAGGCTCTTGCCATCATTCCCAGCCATGAAGTTTTAAATTTTAATTCTTGAAAAGACCATCTTTTCCCAACCACACATTCTCAACCTGTTTATAAAAAATCAATTGTCCATAAATATTTAGGTTTATTTCCCAATTCTCTATCTTGTTCCATTATCAATGTGTCTATTTCTTATGCCAGTTCCACACTGTTTTGATTTCAACTACCTCAAAATATATTTTGTAATGGAGTGCAATACCCCACCATTGTTCTTTTGTTCAAAGTTGCTTTGGCTATTCAGGGTCTCTTACAGTTCCATGTGTATTTGGGGACGATTCTACTCCTGTGGAAAATGGCACTGCAATTTTGATAAGAATTCCATTGAGTCTATATATCACTTTGGATAGTATGGACATTTTCACAATATTAATTCTTCCAATCTATAAATATCGGATATCTTTCCATTTATTTTTATCTTCTTCCATTTCTCTCAGCAATGTTTTGTAGTTTTCAGTGTATAATTCTTTTAC
>VMDO01005538.1:40000-110879 GCA_007922755.1 Pedetes capensis | reverse complement strand
TGGACTGCCAAAAGAACCAACAAATCTGTCCTAGAAGAAGTACAACCAGAGTGCTCCTTGGAAGCAAAAATGGCCAAACTGCGTCTTACATATTTCGGACATGTAGTCAGGAGAGAACAATCCCTGGAGAAGGACATCATGTTTGGAAGAGTGGCAGGTCAACGCAAAAGAGGAAAACCCTCCACCAGATGGATTGACAAAGTGTCTGCAACAATGGGCTTAAACATAAATAAGATGGTTTGCCTGGCACAGAATCGGCAAGTGTTTCGATCTGCTGTACATAGGGTCACTATGAGTCGGACTCGACTCGATGGCACCTAACAACAACAACAACAAAGACTCCACTGCCTGCAGCCCTGTGGCATCTGATCCCATCAGATCTCAGAAGCTAAGCAGGGTCAGGCCTGGTTAGTACTTGAATAGGAGACCACCTGGGAACACCAGATACTGTAGGCTTGGGAGAAGGATCCCGCAAGCCACTTCCAAAAATCAAAGTGCCATTGCAAACACTATGAACAGTGGAGAAACACTGACAATAGTGTTCACCTGTTATATGTACGGTTGCTGTGAGTTGGATACTGACTCCATGGCACCTAACAACAACAACAAAGACTTCACCAGAAAACTCTTAGAGATAATAAACACTTTGAGCAAAGTAGCAGGATACAAAATCAACATACAAAAATCAGTAGCTTTTCTATACACCAGTAATGACCAGGCTAAGAAAGAAATCAGGAAAGTAGTCCCATTGCTACTTTCTGCAGCAATTCTGGAAGTCTCCTTTCCTGACTGTCTAGTTTCATCCTCCATTATGACAACACTCCATGTCACACATTGTTTTTGGTAAGGCAGTTTCTTTCAAGTGAAAATGTTACAGTGTGTTCTCATCCATCCTGTTTACTGGATCTAGCAGCATACAATTTCTAGTACTTTCCTAAAGTCAAAATAACAACAAAAGATAAACACTTTGAATTGATTCAGGACATCGAGGCAGTCACAAGAGTGCAACTAAAGACACTCTCAAAAGAGGTCTTCCAGAACAAACTGCTCCAGAAAGAGGCAGAAATGATGGGATAAGTGTGTTTGCAGCCAGGAGAAAAGTATTTTGAAGGGGATTAAAGGCAATGTTTCTTTCACTGTAATAATTTTTTTATTTAAATATTCACCTTTTTGTTTTATCACTCCCTGTATATTTCCATGTAGGAATGAAAGAGTAAATGAGATGTATGTAGAAAGTGACATTCCATTTTGTTTAGCCAAAGTCTGAGTTTCAGGTAAATAGGAAAAGAAGGGGAATGGAGTAACAGAGACGGCCATTGGTAGACGGTTTGTCTGAAGCCACTGTGCAAATGAATTTGGTCATGATGGGGAGCCACTGACTCCACACCGAGTCTGCACGCACCCTGCATCTCGAAAGCTCAATTAATGTCTTACAAGCTCACAAATCCCAAGTACGCTGTGGCCACAGTAGAAAGGAGTGAAGAAAGCTCTGCTTCCAGGTTTCATTTGGGGGTTGCTTCCTTTAGTTGTAGTTCTGATGGCAAAAATAAACCTGGGTGCTCTGAAAGTTTATCTCCCCCCTCTCCTTCATCCCTTGGAAAATCAAATTTGGCTCCATTAAGTGTTTTCACATTTTCATACAATTATCAATGGCATCATAAAGTGCTCCTTGTTTTCATTTTTAGTTAAATTTCATCTTCTGTGAAAATTGTGTAGTTTCTTCAGCAGCTAGCTGCTGGGCAGAACAGTTTGATATTTGGTACAAATCCCTTATGCCTTAGATTGTTTGTTCTCTCAGTTATACACTGTTGGGAAGGATGAGTCCATTTTCTCCTATGTACACACACACACACACACACACACACACGTGCACACATGCATACGCACACCCTTATCATGCCATTAATGATGTATCTTTAGTATCTCCTACAGCAGACCTGAAATGTACTTTTGAAATCCTCACTTTCCATGGGCCTAATTTCTGTGTTGATAAAGACTGCAAGAAAACACTTTTGCTAAGGAGACACATATGCTTACCTTCATTTGGACATTACACAATGAATACTTGTATGTAACCATCTCATGGTACCCCATAAGTATGTACAATTTTACGTGTCAATTTAAATAATACATAAAATTTAAACCTAGGATAAAAACAATAAAAAATTAAACTTGAAGAAAGGAAACCATTTCCAGTATCAGCAGCAACTAACAAAATACCTATACATTTCCTTGAGAGGAAAGAATTCAAATTATTTAACCCTCTTCCCACCCCTACTCTATCCTTTAAGAATGCCTGCTCCTTGCTGTATAATTTATTATCTGAAGGAATTTTCTATTTTTCTCCCAAGAGGAGGGAGAAAAAAACTCACTCTTCAAGATGTTACTTTGTTTACTTCAGTTAATTATTTAAGAGGATTCTTTAAGCCCTCGCGACTCAACCTTTCCAATTCCACATAGAAACAAAGATAATTCAGAAGCCTGAGAATCTTTATGCAAATTGAGATTTTTCAGAGCTGCAAAGGGCACATCTTGGCTTTAGCCAGGGAGAATTGGACACCAGGGCACAAAGGTACTTGGTAGCTCCTGGCAGGGGTGGATTGTGGCCACAAACTCAGAGCCATTGGCGGGACCTGTATGCGAATGTTAATAATATAGCATTAATTTATTGCTTCTGCAGATTATTTCTAATACAGACTTGCTGACTTGTACATGTATAATACATAAACATGTCCATGAAAGTTTAATGCCTTCAGAGGAGTACATTCACCCACAACACTGCCTGTTGACACATTTTCACTCTGCCTAACACAACTTCCTATAGGAGTCAACAAGATGTCAAGGTGACCGAATTAAGAATGACACCAGAGGACTGGTCAGAAAATTAACTTCTTGAAACTTTTGTGTCAGTTAGATGTTCAAATGGACATTCAGTCAAATGTTTGGCGATTAAGAATGTGGCTTTATTTTGAAAACTGAATCCTGAATTACCAACACAAGGGGCCGACCCTGTCTATATTCCAAGGGCAAATTACAATGCATTTAAAAAGACATTATGAAGAGTCGATGGTAGAGAATAGGATTTTTGGCTAAACACATTCACACCATTTGACAGAGTAGAGTCAGCCTTAGAGAAAAACTTCAACTCACACATTCCTTTTAAAATTAACACTGAGGCTGGAGGTGCAGCTCAGTGGTGGGACATGTGACTGGCACATGGGTTTGATCCCCAACATTGCAGAAAACAAACAGACCTACAAAAAAAAAACCAAAAAACAAAAACACAAACAAACAAACAACAACAACAAAAAAAAACACTTGCAAAGAATGGGAGCTGAACTGAGGAAGAGGAATGCTTTTCTGTATGACCAGAGCCCTGAAATTTTGGGCATATACTATCCTTCCTCTCCATCAGAGCAGTTGAGGTAAGATCTGTCTCTTACCTGGCTCTCAGATTTCTGAATATAATAGGTTGTCAATTCCTTATCAGAGAGACAGAAAAACAACATTTCTTCATCACCCTTCATATCCGGAATGAGCCCCACTTGTACTTTGTTTAGATTTTCATGCTTTAAAAAAAGGCACTTGAACACATTCTGCCTTTTTAGCTTCTGTGTCTCAGTTGCAGAAATGGAAGTTGGAACCAGCCGGCTCTGTCAGCTGTCTAACCCCAAACAGTCTCGGAAATTTCTGTTCCTCTCTGGATAGTGGATGTTCAGTCATTTTACAGTGCTCAGCTCAGCTCTAATAACAAGTATATTATGGCCCTGTGGCCTTTTTCGTAACATTTATTTTCAGGTCTGCCATGTGTTGGGCATTTATAACAGCCGGACTGACTGTCACTTTGTGGCTCCAAAGGCAGCAGCAGAGAAAGAGATCTGGACTCCTACAAAGTGTGATGGCATTGGCTGCGTTTCATGTGACAAGCTCAGATGATGGTCCTTTGTCCAGAGCAGGCATGAAAGGGAAAGGCTGATACAGGTCCTGTTTCCTAAATACATGTAAATGACAATTTATGGTGGTTTTTTTTTTTTTTTTTTTTTTTTTTTTTTTTTTTTTTTTTTTTTTTTTTTTTTTTTTTTTATTAAATCCCAACTTTTTCTCTATCTCAAAGCTCTGTCAATTAGGTACACAGCTTGCTTTACTGGGAATTTTCCTGGACCAATACTTGGAACTTATTGCTCAAGTGAAGCTGGATCCAGTTTATGGCTGAAACTAACATTTGAATAACACCTAAGCAGCATCTTTCCTTTGAACCAATTCTGATAACATTTCCCTAGACTCTAGGTCCAATGTTTCTTTATGGAGATTTCAGAATCACATGCTTAGGGATAGGTATATCCATTACCTATATCTATCAGTGATTATCAAATTAATATATATTACCTCTTCTCTTCTTACCTAATAACTTTATGTTTAAAACTACATGTACCAAGAATTTTTATCACATCAAAAGGAAATGTGAAAACTTTAAAACATAGGTCTTAGGAAAAAGTAATTAGAATTGACCACTTTTCCTAAACTACCTGTTTCAATATTTGAATAGCTAAGAAGAAGAGCAACCGCCTTTAAATGAACATGCTCTTAGGTTGAGACTATTGAGGGCAATCAATATATAATACTGAATTGCCAATCAGTGATATGTAACTGATGTCCTAAAGCAAAATGGAGTTGTATAATTTAAACTCAAAAATAATTTGTGTTGGGCAATCCTCCAGGATAGACAATTACTACAACACACCTCTACTTACATATATAATAGGTGTCCCTCAAATAGGTCTTATCCAACACAGAATTCTTGGTTTCTTTTACTCTAAAACTTAACCTTCCTGTCTCTTTAATGGGGCAATTTTTCCTAAGATGCTTAAGCTACAAGCTTGGGATTCATCCTGCATGTTCATTCTCTCTCCCTCTCCCTCTCCCTCTCTCTCTCTCTCTCTCTCTCTCTCTCTCTCTCTCTCTGTCTCCCTCTTTCTCTCCCAACTAAAGAAATGGGAAAGCATGTAGTGATATCAGCTCTGCCTTCAACTAGATCTCTGCTCTGAACACTTGTCCGTCCCCCTGTTCCTTCCACCCTCTTCCAAGCCCCTGTCATCTCACAGCTGGTGTGGAATGTCTTCTTTCCCTATTCTCCCTCTGCTCACTCTCACCCAGCAGCTGGGGTGGCAATTGTTTCATGTTTATCATATCATACTGCTTAACACCCTCCAATGCTTTCTTGTCTCACTTTTATGTTCAAGACTCTTACAAGGTTTCCCCTGCCCTTTGTCCTAAACTCACTACCTATCATTCCTCATTTGCTGAGCTCTAGCCAGTCTTGCTTTCCTGTTCTTCAAACATTCTGAGACTAGTTCCACCTCAGCTCCTTTGCCCTTGCTACTTTTTTTGATGAGATTTAAAATAACGTATAATACTTGTGCTTATGTATGGTGTAAAGTGTTATAATTCAATACATATATACAATGTATACAATACCAAAATCAGGGAAATTAGCATTTCCATCTCTTCAAGTATTATTTCTCTATGTTAGGAACTTTCTCTTTTCCTCTAGTTATTTTGAAATGTGTAATTAATTGTTACAGACTAAAGTTGCCTTGGGCTGAGGTTTAGCTGAGTTGGTAGAGTGCTGCTCTGCGCTCTCTGAGGCCCTGGGTTCAATCCCTAGCACCTTGAAAATGGGACAGGGACCTGGCATTCCATTCCTGAGGCAATCCAGAAACAGTCAGCCATTGAAAATCCTATGAGTAGCAGAGAAGCACTCAGATAGTGCTGCGCATGTCACAATGTCTGAGAGTGTTTCATTCTGTTGTACATAGGGTCACTATGAGTCGGACCCCACTCGATGGCATGTAACAACAACAAAAAAAGTTGCCCTATTGTGCTATATACCATTAAAACTGTCTCTCCAACTGTGTTTGGTAGATGCTGGAATGTCCCAGCTCTCTTTCTTTGTCTGGCTCACTCTGTGGGTTGACTCAGGCTCCTGTTCCCCAGGGTACTCTTCCTTGACAGTCTTTCTAAACTGGGCCCCACACTCATTCCCCACATTATCTCCCATTTAACCTGCTTCATTCCCCTTATAGCACATGTATCATTCAGAGTCTTCCAGAGTGTCAAAACTAATATGATACATCTATATATAAATATATAAATTTATTTTAAAGAAGTGGCTTATGTAATTGAGGGGGTTGGCATGTTTGTAATTTGCAGGGCACGCCGACAATCTGGAAATGCAGGCAGAATTTCTGTTATAGTATTGAAGAAGGATTCTCTTTTCTCTGGAGAAATCTCAATTTTTGTTCTTAATGCCTTCACCTGATTGAGTGAGGCCCACCCATGTTATCAAGGATAATTTTTATTTCAAAGCAACTTATTGTAGAGGTTAGTCATATCTATAAAATACCATCTTATCAATATCTAGAACAGTGTTTGACCAAACAACTGGGCACCATTTCCTACCCAAATTATCACATAAAATATAGCCATTACAGTACTGGCCACTTTGTGGCATTACACAGACATCAATTTACTTGTTTATAGTAATTCCGCTTTACTAGAATGCAACAGCATTAGAGGAAGAACACTACTTGGCTCAACACCATATTACAAGGCCTGTGATAGCAACTGGCACATAGTAAACCCTTGGTAAATACATAAGTCTAACTTCTCTCTTGTCTTACGTGAAACAATCTCCGTAGAAGAAAGGATCACAGGTAGTATCTTGGTAGTGCAGCCATTCAACAGAGAGGTACAGCTACTGGACAGTAGAAAACAGGCCTCTGATGTGTTGATATGTACTTGGTCAAGTTCTCAGGGTGAGCAAGAGACTTGATGATTGAGTTACACTTCTTGGATAGGAAAACTTGACAACAGATTAGAAAGAGCTAGCCAATTGCAATCAATCAATGTGTAATTCCAACAGCAAGTATTCAACTTGTATGTGGAAGAAGAAACCTCATGGTAAAAGTTATTTTTGTGTGTTGCAAAATAGTAAACATGTCCCATGGCAAATTATCATTCAATAGTTAAATAGAGCACATCATGATACCTATTCACCAACTTAAAACTTTAACTTTGACAGCTAATTTTATAGGTTTTTCCTTTTTCTAAATGATGCTGGGAATCAAACCCAAGGCCTTGCACATGGTAGGCAAGTACTCTACTACTAAACTATACTCTCAGATCTGTGGGTTTTGTTTTGTTTTTCTTATATTGGAGATTTGAACCCAGCCCCTCATGCATGTTTTTTACAAGTGCTCAACCACTGAGCCATATCCACAGCCCATTTTTTAGTTTGTTTTTTAAGACAGGGTCTTGCTAAATTGTACAGGCTGCCTCTGGCCTCGAACTCGCAATCCTCCTGCCTCAGACTCCTGAGTCACTGGGATTAAAGGCATGCACCACCATGCCTCACAGATCTGATTAAGGAGTTTCACCGGGTGTGGTGGCACACACTTATAATCCCAGCACTCAGGGATTATAAGAGGCTGAGGCAAGAGGATTATGAGTTCAAGGCCAGCCCGGGCTACATAATGAGACCATATCTCAAATTAAAATAAAAAAATAAATAAGGTCTTAAGCACTTCATATATATCTTCACAACAGGGTTTTTTTTTTCTTTCCTTAGCTAATTTGATATAGAGTGGGAGGAGATGGAAGTGACTATTATCAAGAGACTGTGGAGTTTTAGGCTGAACACCTGGAAGAGTGTAGGACAAAATATACTCAAGAGATATTAGGTGTGTTGGAAACAACACATCTTTCAAATTGTCATATGGGTTTGCCAAGGCAAGACTAGGAAAGTCACGCTTCCCAGACAACAGGAAGGTATGTTTATTTGATCTTGATAGTTATTAAAAGATTTTTGCAAATCTTTTCTCCCCTTTTCTCCTGGACCACCGATGAGGAAACAGCTTTCCTGCTCTCCCCTGGACCTTTGGTGAGGAAAGAACATTCTCCCCACCATGACCATCAGCAAGGAAAGAACCCACTCTCTGTCTGATCACCAATGAAGCAACAGATGTCTACTCATGACCACCGAGACCACCAACACAGGTGTGTGCCCTTGGAAGACGGAGAGCGGGTTCTTTCCTTGTTGATGGTCATGGCGGGGAGAACATTCTTTCCTCACCAAAGATCCGGGGAAGAGCAGGAAAGCTGTTTCCTCATCGGTGGTCCAGGTGAAAAGGGGCAAAAAGATTTTTGCAAAACTAGGCCCAACAGCTCATCCAGACTTTGAGATTCAAAACTGTGACTAATGTTTTGGACTCAAGAAACCTTATAGATATATTTTTTAAGATAGTCATGGAAGACTTATGGATTTTTATGTACCACCATATTTAACTTTATTGTCCTCAACCCTACCCATCTAGAAAGATCTTTTTCATGTTGATCTCATGATGACTGCAGGGTAAGAAAGATAATAGTATTATTCTTATTTTACCAGAGTGGAAACTGAGGCTCTGATAGGGGTCACATGGCTAGGAAGTGACTGCATTAGGATTCAAACCCAGGTCTCAGAAACCTTTCTCTTTTTTGTTTGTTTCTCTGTTGTTTGCAGTACTAAGGAGTTGAATGTAGGGCCTCACACATGTTAGGCAAGTGCTCTAACACTAAATTGCACCCCTAGATCCCTTTGTTATTTTTTAATTTTGAGACAGGGTCTCAATAAGTTGTGCAGATTGCCTCTGGCTTCAAACTTGTGATCCTCCTGTCTTAGCCTCCTGAGTCCCTGGGATTATAGATGTGCACCATGGCCCCCAGCTCATGAACTTTTCAAACTCTACTCTGTTGCCTCTATCAGTAAGGGCTGAGATTATTGAGGTATATATCCCTTGTGGCTGTTTAGGACAAGATGAGTTGGCCATTGTATTAATTCCAATAATCAATCTCAGACTTTTCTTGAGATATAAGAATATTTTCTTTGCATAAAAGTCTGTGTGTGCATGTGTGCATGTGTGTGCATGTGTGCGTGTGTGTGTGTGTGTGTGTGTGTGTGTGTGTGTGTATGTTGCTAAGGATTGAACCCAAGGCCTCAGTGCATGCTAAGATAGTGCTCTACCAACTGAGCTCTAAAACTCCAGCCTTCTACCTAAAAGTTTTTTTTTTTTTTTTTTTTTTTTTTTTTGCAGTACTGGATGTTAGACCCAGGGCTTCGCACTTGCATGCTGTGCAAGTGACAGAGTCTCGCTAAGTTATGCAGACTGCCTCTGGTCTTGAACTTGCAATCCTCCTGCCTCCGCCTCCCAAGCCGCTGGGATTACAGGCGTGCGCCACCACGTCCAACTACCTAAAAGTTTTATAACAATTTAGGAAATACTTTATTCTAGAAGAATGTATGAACCAGTTCTTACCTCATAGATTTCTTTCTAAGAACTATTATCACAGGTGGTGTGACTGCCTTTCTATTTCATACAGACTCACAATGAAATACTTTTCCCTAAGAGTAATAGCTTCTCTAGTGAGCAGCTCATATTTTCCTATGCTTTTAAAGTCTATTTCATCAGAATTTTTTGGTTTGTTCTGGTCTAACACTTCCTTTGATTTTGTACAAACACCCCTGGCACATTATTTTTAAATCAGTGGCATCAAGAAATAAATTTTATCCCATACCCATGACAGTTTTGCTGACTCTTTGGGATTGCTTTTTCTCTTTTCCTAAGCTGTCTTTTTTTAAATTATTATTATTATGGTAAATACATTTTTAAAAGTATTATGCTATGAATTTGGGCATGATATTCGGAACAAATATTGTTGTTGTTGTTGTTGTTAGGTGCCGTCGAGTCGGTATCCGACTCATAGCGACCCTCATAGGGTTTTCAATGGCTGAGTGCTTCGGGATTGCCTTGGGAGTGGATTGCCAGGCCCTTCTCCCATTTTTGCGGTGCTGGGAATCAAACTCGGGACCTCAGAGACTGCAGTGCAGTGCTCTACCCACTGAGCTAAATCCCAGCCCATATTATCTGATACAAATTAAAACAACTCCCAATTTGGTGACAATACAATTAATAATATGAAGCATGGGTACAAAAGGAAGAAAGTTGGAAGGCTCTAGTAGCATCGGTAGACAATGCATTAGTACAACCTTTTTAGAAGCAGTTTGGCAATAATGATATCAAAGGTTTTTGAAACTTGCAAAACTTTTGAGCTTCCAAGTCCATATTTACGAATTTATTTAAAATGTTCAAAGACTAGGAGGCTGAGGCAGGAGGATCGTGAGTTTGAGGCCAGAGGCAGCCTGTGTAACTTAGTGAGACCCTGGCTCAAAATAAAAAGTGAAAAATGGGCCAGGGTATGGCTCAGTGGTTGAGTGCTCGCAAAAAGCATGCATGAGGTTCTGGGTTCAACTCCCTAGTGCTACAAGAGCAAAAACTGGAAACACAGGGCTGGTGACGTGGCTCAGTGATGGAACACTCGCTTGGCATGTGCAAGGCCTTGGGTTCAACTCCAATATGGGAAAAAAAAATTACATGCTACCACAGGAAGATGTTCAAGATACACTTTAAAATTAAATTTAAAGTCAGTGTTTAGCGTACAATCCCACCTTTTAAAAAGGCATGAATAGAAAAATGATTGTAAAATTATTTGCAAAAATGTAGAATGCCAGCTCATGGATATTTTTCTTGTTCTTATCTGTAGTTTTTATCCTTTTTATACTACGTTCATATTACTTTTGTAAAGAAAAAAAGTGGAAGTTATTAAAAATCACAGACATTTAATTGGTTGTGAAGTGATTTGTTCTGCATGATTTTATGTATTTTTAATGGTCATTTTGTCTTCCAGGATTTTTCACAGATTGATTTGAAGGTAAAATGTTTTGAAACCTCTAGATATTTAAAATGAGTTTTTATAAAGACCTAACAAGCCACCTTCAAAGAGCCCATCTGATATGTTCCAAGCTCACTATTCACAGACAGTTGGTAAAATGAATATCTAGTTTGTCATGACAACTCGATTCTCTTTCTATTCCTATTGCAACAATGGTCTTGGGACAGTGTATCCCATACCATCAAGGGAAAAACCTTTGTAAGGGGACTTGCCAAGAATTGTGAAATGATTAAACTGAAATGGAGAACAGTAGGTTAGAACACATACGATCAGATATTTGTTTTCAATCTTGGTGGATTTGAGATGCTAAAGACATATGTCACAAAGCCAAAATTATAAAAACTGGGAATTTAGAGTTGGTTGCATAACACTGGTGGCATCTTTTATCTTTTTCTCATAGAGTAGAGGACAATGGCCCAACAATACATTTGAAATGTAGACTCAATTAGTGTCAAAGCTCGGACTTGATTTCAGATCCTATAACCCTTAACCCAGTCAGGATGAAGGGTCCATTATCATAAAATCCTGAGCATGTTGTTTAACCTCCCTGAGTCTTGCTATTCTTATCTGTAAAGAGTAAATCTGTAAAATATAAGAGTATCTGTAAAATATTATCTATTTATAGAGATTTGCAAGAAATTACACAGCCTAGGTGGTGTCTAGAACATAGTAGGTACTGAAAAAATTGTGGCTTTTATTATTACTGGTATTGTTTATCCAAGATCCAGCTCACAGTCAGATTTATGGGATGGAACTTGGAAGCAAGGTTAGAGCTTTTCTGTGGAATTCTCTGCATGGTGGTGGCCTTTAGAACCATGGAAGTGGTTAATAATGCTGACAGAGAGCATAGAGAGAGGAGAGGGATGCACCTCTGGTAAAACTATATTCAAAGTTTAGTTGATAGAAAAGAAACCAGCTACAGAGACAAATGCCTGCAGCCATACCGCCGTGGCATCAGATCTCAGAAGCTAAGCAGGGTCAGGCCTGGTTAGTACTTGAATGGGAGACCACCTGGGAACACCAGGTGCTGTAGGCTTGGTAGAAGGACTCGGCAACCCACTCCCAAAAAACAATCTGCCATTGAAAACCCTATGAATAGCAGAGAAGCAGCAACAATACTGGTTCTCCTGTCATTTGTAGGGTTGCTATACGTCAGACAATGACTCCACAGCACCTAACAACAACAATGAGACAAAAAGAAGCCAGGTGATGAAGGATCACCAAAACCAGAGGAGCAACAGTCATCTGGTTTACCATTTTCACTGTTCATAAGATGTAAAAATATTTTCTTTACGTTAAAGTCTTTGTGTGTGTGTTTGTATGTGGTGCTGAGGATTCTTGTGAGGGATACAGGATCTAGATGAAAATGTTTTTAAAAAGTATGTGTGTTCAGATAACACTTCAATAAGTTTGATTGTTAAAGAGCAAGGTGGTAATCAAAGATGGATGTAGGGTGATGAGGGGGCAGTACTTTTAAGCATTGGGAAAATCTGAGTATGAATTATCAAGAAGAGTTTGACCTAATGGAAAAAGGGCATGGAAAGATGAGCTAAATGATAACTGAGGGTAGAAGAAATAAGACCCAGTAATAGGATAATGTTAGAAGAATCCTGGCAGAAAGCAGAACTGTCTCTTCCTCTGCACAAAGGGCTAAGGGAAGCAGAGGTTAGAGTGATTTTGTGAGGAGAGAAACTGAGAAGTCATAGTGTATACTCTCAGTTTTTTGAGCAAATTTAAACAGGATGTTTATCGTCAATGTGCAACCAGGGACTTCGGCAGGAGTATTAGAAGGAAAGGGAAAGATTAGAACAAGTATCATGGGGAATTCGACAATCAATTAGAGTGATACAGATATGTTGGTATCAGCTAACGGTCCACCCGAGGTCATAAAGCATGACAATCTTGCAGCCTCCATTGGTCCAGGTCAAGATCTTGAGCTCCTAGGATTGACAGACCCCAGTATTTCCAAGAATGAGGTCTTGAGACTGTCAGGGGAGCAAGATGGATGCAGGTTGGGCTGAGAGAAAAGTTGTCTGCACTGTGGAGACAGAGTGGAAAGGAGGCATGGGGCTCAGTGGACACCAGGCGGCAGGTGCTGGGAGATTGCTAGGGAGGGAACATCTCTGAGAGGTGATGTTTGCGGTTTGTGGCTGAGGTTCTGCCAGGCATATTGGAAGGGT
The DNA here is from genome assembly GCA_007922755.1 of Pedetes capensis. NCBI lineage: Eukaryota > Metazoa > Chordata > Mammalia > Rodentia > Pedetidae > Pedetes > Pedetes capensis. Next base: position 97,872 of record VMDO01005538.1, on the reverse strand, counting down.
GGGAACTAAGTATGTTAGGAAACTGAAGCCAGGGGTTTCAATAGCCATCACTATTACCAGCTAAGATCAGACGGCAGGAAAAGGACTATAGGCAAAGGCACCCCTTATTTGGGTGTGTCAGTGGGGCACCACACCCCGAGCCAGAGCCTCTGAAGCCCCTGAGGCTTGCTAGGTGACTTCTGGAAGCCTCTGGACAGCGATTTCCATGACTGATATCTCTGAATCCTAGTGGTCCTATTGCTCTCAAGAGACCCTGTGCTTCAGGGCCTCCCTGCAAGGAGAGAATGCACCCACCTGCATTTTCCCTGGAGTGCTTGTTGGTTAGCTACCTAGATCCACAGCTATCTTCAGGCCTCCCCACTGGGCCAGCCTGTGCCTCTCATTTAGAGAGGCATGTGATGAGTACCCATTTTGCAGCCTTTGTACACATCAAAACAAACAAACAGAGACCCAAACACACCCCAGCAGGCTTATTGTCAGAGAATTAGCTCCCATGCTGGTGCAGCCAGACGAATTCAGATAAGAATAGCTTAAAATAAATCCTCCCAGGCAAACTGGTCACAGGCCAGAGCTATGGGATAACTTCTGGCTCCAATCAGATTCTGTACACATGCTCTGTTATCCTAAAAGATTTTATTTCATATTTTTAAAGGGAGCCAGAAATAAAAGGGACGTGAATTAAATTGCCTTCTCTTCACTGCAAGCTGAGGCAGTTGAGGAGGTATTTGGTTGAGAAGTCAGACAGCATGGTTGAACATTCAAGAGCACCTGTTTATGATTATTTTTTGCCTGCAGGTAAATGGAAATCTGATCATCTACTGCTGGAGGCTTCTCTTTCCTACAAACATTAACCACATGCATCAGTTGGAGAGCATCCTCTCCTAGGTCAAGCCTGCTGTTCCCACCTCTGTAAATATCTGGCCCTCCTCTATAACCTTGAAAGCTACCAAGGAACATTCCTTGACATTTGGTGCCTGTTTAACATAATAAACATCCTTGTGGACTACCTCAGTAATTACAGAAAGAAAAATCATTTTCATCTTGCTGCTAACTTGGGTGGATTCGTTGGTACCTCGACTATCTCTAAATGACCCTTCCTTCAGGGAAATCTGAGTCTACCATTGTGACATTGCATTTACCACTTTCAAATCATTATAACTATTATGTTGATATTCTCAGGTCTGGCTGTGTAGATGGATGGTGACCCAGCAAGGAAATGAGGTATAGAATCAGGAGCAAGATGAAGGCAGGAGCTGTAGACAAAGTAAATATGTATGAGCCGAACTTGTGGCTGTCCTGCATTCTTTCTCAGTGAATTTTTATAAAATAGAAATCTTCTTGTTGTTAGGTGCCTTCAAGTGGGGTCCAACTCATAGCAATCCTTATAGGTTTCCAATGGCTGATTGTTTCAGGATTGCTTTGGGAGTGGATTGCCACGTCCTTCTCCCATTTTTGTGGTGCTGGGAATTGAACTCAGGACCTCAGAGACCTCAGAGCAGCGCTCTACCAACTGACTTAAATCCCAGCCCAGAAATCTCCTTGTTGTTGTTGTAAGGTACCATCAAGTTAGTATCCAACTCATAGAGACCCTACATACAGCAGGTGAAACACTATTGTCAGTGCTTCTCTGCTGTTCATAGGGTTTTCAATGGCGGATTGATTTTTGGAAGTGGGTTGCCAGGTCTGTCTCCAAAGCCTACAGCACCTGGTGTTCCCAGGTGGTCTCCCGTCCAAGGACCAACCATGCCTGACCCTACTTAGCTTCCAAGATCTGATGGGATCTGATGCCACAGGGCTACCTTAGTTGTCTAAAAAGTGAAGGGGTTTATGATGACAAGAGCCTTTATCCATTCCACGGACCACTAGGTGAAAGGTATTCTTCCAAATCTACATTTCTGCATTCAAAACTTGCTTTCTCTTAGCACTCCAATCACCATTCCAGAGGACCTCAATCCATTCTGAACTGAGTTACAAAGTCCAGTAGGAGTGTGGCTTAGTACCACAGGGCTACAATTTCTTGGAACAAATAGTTCTGCATTTAAATCTTAACCACTGAGTAACCCTGAGCAAGTGATTTAACCTCTGATGAGTTCATTTTGTCATTTATAAAATGATCATAACATTTTCCACCTTACAGGGTTACTCTGAGGATTAAACAACATAAAGTATATGAAACAATTAGTACAATGTATGGTTGACAACAGGAAGAGGAAGCAATAATAATGAGTTCTGACTATGTATAAGGCATGGTGCTAAATTCTTTATAATGAGTAAGCCATTTAATCCTTACAACAAATCTATGACATAGGACCTATTATGAAGACCCATTTTTCAAGTAACCCGTATACACTGCTGGTGGGAATATAACTTAGTACCACCATTGTGGAAATCAGTTTGGAAGTTCCTCAATAAACTAAAAATATAACTACCATGTAATCCATGTATACCACTCCTGGGTACCTACCTGAAGAAATCTAAGTCAATACACCATAGAGACATCTCTTCTATGTTCATTGCAGTTCTGTTCACAATAGCTCCCTCAGCCTCCCCCACCCCTTTTAATTTTTTACCTTGAGATGGGCTCTCTCTAAGTTACACAGGCTAACTCTGGCCTCAAACTTGTGATCCTCCTGCCTTAGCCTCCTGAGTAGCTTATATTACAGACATCAGAGTCTTTGCTCTTAACCACTAGCCCTGTGATTCTCCAAGTACAGTCCCAGAAGTGGCCTCAGTACCACGTGAGAATGAAAGATAGGCAAACAGAAATTCTCAAGCTCCACTCAGGACCTACAGAATCAGGCACTCTGAGGATGGAGCCCAGGATCTGTGCTTTTGCAAGCCCTGTAGGCCTTCTGGTGCCTTGCTCAAGCTTAGGAACCTGCTCTAGATTCTGTGGCTTCTCCTTTGCAGGAGGCACTTCAGGCCTGGCAAAATGTAATTTGTAGAATGGATTTGTTTTTATCTCCATTGGATTTCAGCCTTTGCATTTGCCTATCTCCAGAGCCAAAATCTGGTCATCCTATTCTTTCCACCTCCATTCTTTACTGCCCCACACTGCTGTGTAGTGACAGGGACAAATGATTCTTTGTTGTTGTTATCGTTAGGTGCTGTGGAGTCAGGTCCTCCTCACAGTGACCCTCATAGGGTTTTCTTTAGGAGTATGGTATGTTTATAGAACTCATACAGTGCTTCCCATTAGAAGTGACCTGCAAGACTACACCTTGCTCATTGGTAGGTGTGTCTGAGCAGTTGAGGGAACTTCTCTGTGCTTGAGGGAAATAATCACATCACCTACCTCAAATGGCTATAAAGAAGATTAAGGGCAACAACCCACAGGGGCAAGTGTGAACCCTGTGCTTAGCACACTTAGCTACTTAGTAAACATTATTCTTAATTGAAAACAGACTTTTTCTGAAAGAATTCGGCATCATTCTAAAAGATCTGTTAGGATAAAGACAATTTTACATTCTGATCTACAGAGAGAAGCCTGTGGGAAGGGTGGTTGGTGGGCAGAATACCTTTACCTCCTGCCCTGTCCTCCAGAAAGTGGGCCAGGAAGGAACTACCTGGGATCTAAAAGGTGTGGTGTGTTTATTCTTTGATTCAATAAAGGCGGTGGACAGGGCTTAAATAGGCTGTGAGTATATAGGGAACTGTGGATGTTAAGTGCTCTGAGTCACTAATAAGCGATAAAGAATGAAATGGATACTCTTTAAAATGCATTTTTTCTTTTAATTTCACCAAGGCAACCCCCCTCTAAGCAGTGTATTAGTTAAAAACTTGAGCAGAAACGCACAAGCAACAATAAATGGGTTTGCTCATCAGCCGGTCTTTCCCCTCTGTGCCTACCTGCTCCCCACTTCTACTTAAAGGTAGGAGAAGCTAAAGGTGTCCTGTACTGTGCCGCTGTCAGACAGCCAACTGCTGAAGCTTTGGAAGTGGCTCTGGACCCTGTGAAGGGTAAAGAAGGTGCAGCAGGTGCAGCACCACGATGCCAGGGAGGGAGGTGGCATTTTAGGCCCGGTTTATTCCCCCTACATTTTCTTATCCATCCTATAAACCCAAGACACTGCATGCCATGTCTCACCATCACAGGACACCCAGAGGAGCAAGGGACACACACAAGGTGGCTTGAACAACGAGATTTCATTTTGTTCTGGATGCCAGAAGTCCACAGTTAGATGTGGGCAGGGCTGGCTCTTTCTGCAGGCCGTGGGGGACAGTCTGTCCCTCACCTGTCTCCTGGTTCCCTGTGGCATGTTGGTGACCTCAGCCACTGCCTGCTTTTGCTTTGTCCTTCTGGCCTCTGCCTGCATCTTCACAAGGTGGTCTTCCTGTGTAAGAGCCTGGGTTCCAATTTCTCTTTTTTCTTTTTCTTTTTCTTTTTTTCCCTCCTTTTCTTTTTCTTCATTTCTTTCCCACCCTCCCTTCCTTCCCTCTTTCTTTCTTTCTTTCTTTCTTTCTTTCTTTCTTGCCTGAACTCAGGGCCTTGCACATAATTTGCAAATACTTCACTACTGGGCTCACCCCCAGTTTTAAATTTTTTATCTTGAGACAGAGTCTTGCTAAGTTATGCTGGTTGCCTCTAGCCTCAAAATTCTGACCCTCCTGCCTCTACCTCCCGAGTCGCTAGGATTACAGTACACGCATGCACCACCACACCTGGCTCAAATTTCTCCTTTTTAGAAAGACTCCAGTCATATTGAATTAGTAGCCACCTTCTCCAGTATGACCTCATTTTAACTAACAACATCCTCCATGACCCTGTTTCCAAATAAGGTAATAATCTGAAGTAGTGGGCTAGGACTTACACATGCGAATTTTAGAAAGGATAAAATTCAGTTTATAACAGTTGGGAAACTCTAGGTCCACAAAGCAAGGAGCTCTAGCCTACTCAAGCATGCCCACAGCTGGGCATCACAAGCGGGAACATTCTCATGAATCACCTGGGGTTGCCCCAGTGCAGATTTGAACTCAGTCCATCTGCAGCGGGATGGAGGTTCTGGATTACTAGGGATGCTGCAGTTGCTCCTCTGAGTAGCAAGGTCCCAGAGGGATTTCATGACAATTTGGTCTTTCCTGTTCTCATATCTGTTGTGCTGCTTCCCAAGGGCTTACAGGTCATCACCTCCTCACCTGGACCTGTATTTCAGAGGCAGTCACAGGGCATAAACACGATCAGATTAACAAAAATTGGAGGCTCTTGGAACCATGCATACCTGAATCAAAGGAAGCTAAGTGGTGTCTAGTGCACAAGGTCTTTTCCAGGCTGTGTTCACAGCCCGTGGTTCATCACTGTCATCTTTCAACCTTTCAGAGCTGTGGCCTCAGCATGGTTGTCTCTTTGTGGTTTAATTCTCCTGAGATCTCACCCATTACAGACTACTTGAGGATGGGCTGAGCTTTCCTTAGAGTACTCAAATAAGGTATTACCTAGAAGGGAGGGAAACAATTATAGCACATGTTACAAACCACGTATTAGTGTATAGTGTATACAAAGAAACTCTGCGAATCAACCCACTTCAATATAAAGATGGCCAAAGGTTATGAAGAGGGAATTCACCTAGGAGGAAACCGAAATGGCTAGTAAACATGTGAAAATACTTTTGTTCCCATTAGTAATTAGAGAAATTCAAATTAAAACATTAAAGCAAGATCATTTCTCAGTTTTTAGAGGAATGAACATTTAAAACACAGTAATTGATGGCAAGAGTGTGGAGAAGTGGGTACTCTAATCCATGGACAGGAATATAAATCAAGCCAATTTGGCATGCCTGCTATATCAAACACACATAATCCCTACATCTGTGGAATTCCACTTCTTGTTATCTACCCGACAGAAATACGTACATGGATACATAAGGAAGCATCTTTAGGGGCATTAGCTGAAGTATTCATTATTAATAATGGCAAAATATTGTTGACAATCTAAATGTGCATCAGTAGGGAAATAAACTACAATGTTGATGTACCAAAAGCCATTAAAATACATAAAAGGACATAACATTTCTTGGCTACTTGCAATGTAACAGACCCTGTTATGTTTCATGCATTAACTCTTTACAATGGACAGAACTTTCTGAAGTAGGTACCATTCTCTTTTCTGAAGTAGGCACTATCTCTATTTTAGAGATGTAGAAATGGAGGTACAGAAAGTTTAAGTAACTTGCTGCAGGGCCCTCAACTGGACAGAGGTGAGATGTGAACCCATGTGGTCCAGCTGCACAGATTACATACACTCCTAACCATTTCAAGGCACCACATCTGGGCCACTGGAAGGGGGTGGTCTCTACATCCTAGTATGGAAAGATCTCTAAGAATTATTAATAAATGGAAAAAGCAAGTTGCAGAATGAGTCCTATGGCCTAATATAATCTATGTGGGAAAACTCCCAAATAGTGCATTATTTTATGGGGACTTGTATATACATGTGAATACAATAAATAGTGCCACAACAAACACTCAATTGGCGTTGCCTTAGAAAAAGGAAAGGGAATGACTCTGGGGTTTGTGGGGGTGACACAAAGTCCTTTTTAGAATTTTTTATTTATTTTTATTTTTATTTTTTGCAGTACTGGGAGATTGAACCCAGGGCTTCACACATACTTTGCAAGCGCTCTGCCACTGAGCTGCACTCCATCCCCTTTTTCATTTTCTTATCTTGAGACGAGGTCTCACTGAGTTACACAGGCTGCCTCTGGCCTCAAACTCGCAATCCTCCTGCCGCTGCTTTCCCAGTTGCTGGGATTACCAGCATGTGCCACCACACCCAGCTACAAAGGGCATTTTTACTTTTATTTGCAGTAAAATTTTTCTTAAAGGATTACATAATGTATTATTTTGGAATTAAAATTAATTTAAAAACATCAGTTCACAAAGCCAGTTCTTGGTCCTGCATTGCTTTGCTCTGCTGTGTAAAGAGCAGCCCAGCTGCTCTGTGCAGAATGGAGTCATCCCCTGGTGGCCATCCCTGCCAGCCTGCGAGGCCAGAGCTTCCCTTCTGGCTCAATGTGGCATTTGCATGGAGCCAGTCTCTAAGCACATTACCTTCCCTTTATCATTCCCATCATCATCTCTATTTGTTTACCTTTCGTTAAGGTGTTATTTATTAGCCCTGTGGTGGTTGTTTATGAAGGTTCCTGTTATAATTGGGAAGGATAGGAATATTTTAGTTTGGGAGAGGCTGGGAGTCTAATCGTCACAGCATAGTTGCAGTGGCTGATGGCTGGGGATGGGGAGGATTTTGGAAGATTCCTACATTCTTGAAATCCTCTCTTAGGTCTAACAAAAAGTCCTCAATTGCCCCAATAATGCAAAATAGTTTTACCCCTTAAGTTTAACCTTGTGCATTATCTTGTCCTTCCACTTCCTTCTGTCTGGGCTCCAACCATTCCTGTAACCACGTGAAGAGACTTGTAAGAAGAAGTGGAATTTATAATTGATTTTTATTTATTGAGTATGCAGATGTACTAAGTAATGCCTAGAGCAGATAGACGGCAGATTTAAATAGTCGGTTTTCATTTTTAGGCTGAAGCCAGATGGCCAGTTCTACTCATACTGCATCTAGCACATTCCGATTGGCTGACCTGAAAAAGGACACGCTTGCAGTATATCCCAGCCCTGTGCCCTCCGCCTCCACACTCACATCAAAGTCACAAACAAATCCACTTTCCCCACTAAAAGCTTGCTTGCCCTGTAGGACTCAAATTTCAGGGACTCTTTACTGCTTGCCCTCAATAATACATTGAATATGAAAATGATATTGGAGTCTGTGTAATCCTAATAAATATAGGCTTGTTTCTATATTTCTAACGCTGGTAGTATAGAGATTGTAGACCAAAGGACAAGAATTGAAACAATAAAACTTCTAGAAGAAAATAGAGGAGAAAATCTTTGTTATCTTAGGTTGGGCTAGTAATTCTTAGCTACTCTGCCAGGTACATTATCCTTAAAGGAAAAAAATGATAAATTGTACTTTATCAAACTTAAAAACTTTTATATTTTAAAAGACATCATTAAGAGAATGAAAAGATAAGCCACACACTGGGAGAAAATCTTTGTAAATCATATATTTAATAAAGGGCTTTATGCAGAATATATGAAGTTTTATAACTTGTAAGAAGACAAACAACCCAATTATAAAATGAGTAAACAGTTTGATAGACATTTCATCAAAAAAGAAATATGAATGGCTAATAAGCATATAAAATTCTCAGTATCATTAGTCATTAGAGGATGCAAATTAAAATCACAATGAGATACCACTATACAGCCAGTAGAGTGGCCCTATTTAAGAAGATAGACATTAACAGATGGTGGGAAGGATGTGTGTGGAGAAACTGGAATCTTCATGCATTATTTGTTGAAATGTAAAACGGTACAGCTATCTTGGAAGCAGTTTGAAGGTATCTTAAAAATTTAAACTTTCCATACTACCCAGCCTCTCTACCTCTAGGAATCTATACAAGAGAAAATGTATGTTCACATAAAGACATGTGCACAAATGTTCCTAGCAGCATTATTCATACTAATCCCAAACTAACAACCTAAAAGCCCATCATCTGGTCAGTGGATAACAAAATATGGTGTACCTATACAGCGGAATGTTACTAAGAAACAAAGGAAATGAAGTACTGCTACTTGCTTCAATGCAGATGGGCCTCAAAAACATGCTAACTAAAAGAAGTCAGATGTGATTCCATTTCCATAAAATATCCAGAAGAGGAAAAATGATAATGACAAAAGGCAGATCTGTCATTGCCTAGGGCTGGGAGCAGGATGAAAGATTAATTGGAAATAGGCATGAAGGAACTTTTTGAGGTGATGAAAATGTTCTAAAACTAAAATGGCTGCAATACTCAGTTCATTTACTAAAAATCAATGAATTGTATATTTGCAACTGGTGGGTTTTATGAGAAGCAAACTGCCTTTCAATAAAGCTGTGTTTTTTTTTTTTAAGAAAAAAAGGAAACTAATAGTATATTCCCTTGTGTTTCACCTGGGCAAGGTTATTTGATCTATCACTCCAATACTAGCTAAGTTATTCACTAGCCACACTAACCAAGGCCTTTTGTATTTAGCGACGTTCATTATGTACTCCAGGAATTGATCAGTGTTTTATGTCATTTTAAAGACAAAAGTGCCAAAATAGTACAGGCAGAGCATATAACAAAGATACCACTCTATTATATGGTAGTTACACTTCAAGAAAATTCAGCTTGCAGGAAAAATAGCTGCCAACCTGTAGTTACTAAAAGAGATCTCCGTAAATGTTGCTAACATTTTTGTAGACAAATATTCCCTTCTCTTCACTCATGGCTAAAACTCTTCTTTCAGATTAATTTGGCCGTTTTAATAGCCTCCCGTCACTGAGGAGAGCAGCTCAGCAAAGGTTGGAGAAGCCAGCATGGACTCTAGATGGAGCCAGAAGGCACAGATTCAAATTCCAACCCGAGTCACTTAACAACTACGTGACAGTGTTTAAGGATTTATAAAGTACCCCATGCGCATTGGCTGGTGTGTTATTCAGTTTTCCATGAGTGGAATAAACTTGAGGTAGTCAACTTATAAAGAGAAAAGGTTTTTTTGGGCTCATGGTTTTGGAAGTTCTAGTCCATGATTGACGGGTGCTGTTACTTTGGACCTGTGGCAAAGCCGCATGCCGTGCTAGAAGTGCATGTGGAGTAAAGCCACTCACCTCATGGCTGTGGCCCAAAAGAGTGAAAGAAGAAGAAGGGACTGGGTTCCTCTGTCCTTTTCAAGGGCACACCCTTGATGGCCTGAACACCTCTTACCAGGCCCCACCTCCTAAAGTCTCTTCTACCTCCCACTATCTAATGCTGGGGACAAGCATTTGCCACATGGACTTTTTGGCAACAGTTAATATCTAAGCTGTAGCATGTGTTATTATAATTCCATAACTCTAAACAAAATTGATAACTTACTTTAAAATCAGGACGCCCCTTGGCACCACAGCGCATACCTTTACTCCTGATTACTTGGAGGCTGAGGCAGGAGGATCATGAGTTCAAGGCCAAAGGTAGCCTGTGCAACTTGGGGAGATCTTGTCTCAAAACAGAAAATAAAAAAGGGAGTGGGGGTGTGATGTGGTGGAGTGCTTGCCTACCATGCTTAAGGCCCTGCTTTCTACCCTGAAAAACTGAAAACAAAACAAAGCAAACAAACAAACAAATCGGGGAATCTGTGACTTTGCACTAATAGGAATCCATGTTTGCCACAGTTTTGAATCATAATCATTATATTCTTTCCCAGACTTTTAACATGACCATTTGCTTACAGACCTTTCTGAAATCCTGGGGCTAAAATTCATCCCCAAATCCTCCTGTTCATCTTCAGACTTTCTCCCTGAATCTCTCCTTTGCTCCATATGGGTGGTGACCTCCCCAATGAATGTTATTGGCATCTGAGCTTGTGACAGAAACCTTTTGTACAGCTTTTGTTTTCTTTCCTGTCATATTACAGCCTGGACCCATCGCCTTTTCAGTCTCAATCATACAGTGACTCACTGCTTCCTCTCATTTTGTGTTTTGTTTTGCCTTGCATTTTTTAGAAGGAGTTGCTTGTTTGTTTTGGGGTTTGTGTGTGTGTTTGTGTGTGTTGAAACAGGTTCTGGCTCTGTAGCTCAGGCTGGACTCAAACTTGTGATCCTCCTGCCTCAGCAACCCAAATGCTGGGATTGCAGGAATGTTCCACTGCATCCAGTTTCCCCTGTTACTTCCTGTTTTACTACTATCCATTGATTCATCAGTGGATGATGAGTCTTGTCTTCCTAGGGGTTCTCAATCTACCCAGCATGGAGCCCCATCTCTAGAGAGACCCCACTCTTTACTGTCCCTTCAGTCCCACCTCCATCTTGGCTTTTATCAGGTGTTTATTTCTAAATGTTTCCTTCAAGGATCATCTTAAGACTCACTCTGTACATGGCAAAAGAGGAGGAGGGTTGTCCATGGTCCCTCTCTCTGTGCCCGTCCATCTCTCCTCTTTCCCATACACTAATGCCCTGTGATTCAGAGTTTCCCCTAATATACCCCTTGAGTGGGCCTCACGGTCACTCCTGTTTTTATCACTCCACCTACCTTTCCGTTGCATTGATGTTTGGATCTCTGATACTTTAGAAGCTTATACATTAATTCACATCATGGAAGACGTACATACACATATTTGAACCCTGGCATGAATAAATACCTCATTTAAAAGGGATCACCTGGAACACAAAGCAATAGCCCAGCAAATACTAATAATGTAGAATGTCATGCAAGCAGGTAGGTGGAGGTGAAGATAGAGTATGGGAACATCATGCACTCTCCCTAACCACCCACTCACTTTGCCTGTTAAAACACCATCTAGCCCCACTGTGATTCGTGCCCCAACTCTTCCCTGGTGTGCTATACCTGGGGATACTCAGGCTTAGGAGTGAGAAAGCCCTAGATCTAAATCCTGGCTCAGCTAATCCCTAACTGCCAGTCCTTGCTCTAAGCAAGTCACTCAAACTCTGTGGGCCTCAGTTTTCTTGTGTGTACACTGGGGACAGGATGTTTATCTTATGGAGTGGTTGTCAGGGTCAGATGAAATAAACTATGCAAAGTACCTAGCAACAGTAGCTATCACATAGCCAGAAGTAAATTCAGAGGTAATATAGTACCTTGTGGCCTGGGATTTAGCTCACTTGGTAGAGCGCTGCTCTCCATTCTCTGAGGTCCCGGATTCGATTCCCAGCACTGCAAAAATGGGAGAAAGATGTGGTAATCCACTCCCGAGGCAATCTTGGAAAGCAATCAGCCATTGAAAACATTATGAGGGTCATTATGAGTCGGACACAGCTCAACAGCACCTAACAACACAACATAGTACCTTGTAAAGCCTTGTTCTTGAATAATTCCATGAATACAGACTGCATCACGGACTATTCTCAAAGACAGTGACTGTTTTATCTTTCATAATTTGTTTTCAAATTAATGATGGTTTCCTTTGTTGTGTGTATTTTTCTGTTTATTTATTCCCATATCATTCCATAAAGTATTTGATATGGCCTTTATCTCTAAATGAAGGTGTGCGTGCGTGCGTGCGTGCGTGTGTGTGTGTGTGTGTGTGTGTTAAGAATTGGACCCTGGACCTCCCACATACTTTGCAAGTGCTCAACCACTGAGATACACCCCCTGCGCCTTTTTTATTTTTTGAGACAAGGTCTCACTAAGTTACACAGGCTGCCTTTGGCCTCAAACTCGCCATCCTCCTGCCTCAGCCTTCCGAGGTGTGTGCCAATAAAACATTTTTAAAAAGATAATTAACCTCAAATTTATTTTTAGTACTAAAGTAGTATAAATCTACAAACAAAAATTAACACTTAGGAGGTCATTTAGTCTATCCAAGAAATACCATTGCCTGTCTTTTTTTTTCTTTTTTTTTAATCCAGGAGCTCTCTAGTAGCATAATACATCAACATGTAGACTTTTATGAGGTCAGAGAGCTTCTAAATACATTCCTGTTGCAATCCAAACCCTTTCTTTCCTTTGTGCAGAGGTAATTCACTCTTTCCAAATAATGAATAGTTTAGCCACCAGTCTTTCTGTGGCATCTTTTCTAAGTAGGTCTCATACTCTAATGTAACATGAACTTTTTAAGACTGAAAGTAAATGAATATTGACAAATCACATAATACATGCATGGGAGGCTTTGGGAGTTAGGACCATAACTACTTTTGGTTTGCATCCTAGCTCTTCCTCTCACAGACTTTTAGTGTCTCTCAGCCTCAGTTCCCTCATCAGGAAATGAGATGGTATTTCAACCTACTGCCTAAACTTAAAATCAAGGTACATGCAAAAAAAATAATATAAAGTGATTAGCACAATGTTTGACACAAAGTGAGTTCTCAGTTGACATTCTGTTGCTAGTGTTATCATTCCAAAAGCCAAATGTCCTACTAGATACTTTCACAGGCCTCACCAGCCTGGACCTGGTCCTCCCAGATACCTGAAGTCTGGAAAAGGCAAATCATGTAACATTTCTCTGATTCCTCATTCACTCAAGTGTCCTGAGGACACTAGAGGTACTCTTATTTCCCTTTCTTATTAATTTTATAAATTGCTGTAAAATATAAATCACATAAAATTTACCATTCTTAACCATTTTGGATGTTAATCCAGTAGTGTTAAACACAGTCATATTCTCGTGCAATTTATCTCCAGAACTTTTTAAAATCTTCCAAACCTGAAACGTTATACCCATTAAACAAGAACTTCCTATTCCCTCCTCCCCTCCACCCTTTGTTGTTGTTAGGTGCTGTCAAGTCAGGTCTGACTCATAGCGACCTCATGTACCCCATGTATAGCAGAACAAAACATTTCCCAACACTTTGCCAGGCACACGATCTTTTTTACGTTTAAGCCCATTGTTGCAGACACTGTGGCAATCCATCTGGTGGAGGGTTTTCCTTTTTTTCAATGACCTGCCACTCTCCCAAACATGATGTCCTTCTCCAGGGATTGGTCCATCCTCACTCTGGGCAACCACTATTCTACTTTCTACCTTTCTGTATTTGATACTCTAGGTACCTCCAATAAATCATACAGTATTAGTCCTTCTGTGTCTGGTTTATTTCACTTAACATAACATCTTCAAGGTTCATCCACATAGTAGCATGTGTCAGAATTTCCTTCCTTTTTAAGACTTAATAATTCCATTGTATGTGTATACCACATTTTGTGTGTCCCTTTGTCTATGGATGGATACTTGGGTTGCTTCTGAGTAATGCTGCTGTAAATGTGGGTTATAAATATCTCTTTGAGACCCTGCTTTCAATTGTTTTGAGTATTTGCTCAAAAGTAGAATTACTGCATCATATGGTAATTCTATTTTTTATTTTCATTATTTATTTATTTATTTATTTGGACAGCATCTCGTTATATAATCCAGACTGGCCTAGAACTCAGTATGTAGCCCTACCTGGCCTCGAACTTGTGATCTTTCTGCCTTAGCTTTTCAAGTGCTGGGATTATAGGAGTGTGCCTTCACACCCAGATACTTTTAATTTTTAAACTTCCATACTGTTCTACAGTCTGAGCTTTTTAAGGTCCTTTCCCAAGCTACAAGACTCTTCATAGGCTATGGCACACACCATCTATCTTGTTCGGCTCACAGAGAGTGAAATACCTGCTCTGCAGCTAACAAGGATCAAAGTTTTCTCTGCCCTGCAGCTTGCCTTAACATCTGCCAAGGCTAATATTCTGTGGGCTGGTGTTGTCTGGGGCTTGGGTAATGTCTGTTGTCACAGTTAACAGTCAAGGTTTATTGAAGGATCACTAGTGACAAGGCCTGGGCTATGTACTTTGCTACATGGTTTTATTTAATCCTCAACTCCCCAGTTCTGCAGTAAGTCTGAATAGTGGTCTCTGGACCAATGTGATTCTCACTCTTAGCTGCCAATGAGATTCAAGGGATCTTTGGGAATTTTTTGAAAAGATTGCCAGCTGATTCCAATATATAGCAGAATTTGAGAACCCAGGACATCAGGTCCTTCTTCAAAGTTGATCCAGCAGCTTTGAACTGACTGGGAGCTTATCAACAATGCAGACTCTCAGGCCACACCCCAACCTGCTGGGTCAGAATTCTCCTTTTAATAAGAACTCTCTGGGGGATTCATACGCACATTAAAGTTCCAGAAGTACTGCCTTAGAGTACAGAACATTTGTTGTTTTTCTGTGCTGAGTCAGGTCCAACTTATAGCAACCCCACAGGGTTTTCTATGGCTGATTGTTTCAGGATCGCTACAGGAGTGGATTGCCACGTTCTCCTTCTGTTTTTGTGGTGCTGGAGATCGAACCCAGGGCCTCAAAGAGCGCAGAGTGGCACTCTACCAACTGAGCTAAACCTCAGCCCACAGAACATTTAGCTCAAACAAATAAATCCAGTAAAGCAATAAAACTTTCACCTGAGGGTCTCTAAGTGAATCCCAGTCATTAAGCAATTCATCTTCCTAACAGGACACCACACCTATCTTTGTTGTTGTTGTTGTTGTTGTTAGGTGCCATGGAGTCGGTATCCGACTCATAGCGACCCTCTGTACAACGGGAAACACTATTGTCAGTGCTTCTCTGCTGTGCATAGGGTTTTCAATGGCAGATTGATTTTTGGGAGGGGGTTGCCAGGTCCTTCTCCCAAGCCTACAGCTTCTGGTGTTCCCAGGTGGTCTCCCATCCAGGTACTAACCAGGCCCGACCCTGCTTAGCTTCCGAGATCTGACGGGATTGGATACCACAGGGCTACAGCTGCAGGCCCACACCTATCTTAGAGATGCCTAAAGAAAGGCATATTTGCAATTTTTAATTATTTGATTGCTTCTCATTGTTGAGTATGCTAATTTCCAGGCTGAAGCATTATGACTTTCTAAATCCTTCCCTTCCTTGTAATCCTTAAACCGGTTTCTAAAGTAAGAATCAAATGGAGAGAGCAACCATAAGGAGAAAAAAAAAAATTCCTGTTTACCCCCAGGGCAGGTTCTTGCCTGTTTTTCTTATTGCCTCTTATGTGTGCCTGATAACCACCACAAATATTTCCTTTCAGATTTCCTGCAAGCTTCTACTTGTAGACTCCTATCTGAAGATACTCGGCTTCTCTCACGAGGTTAGCACATCACATGCACTTATGCCGAGTTTTCTTAGCATTCTCCTAATATTTCCAGCTTTATATTAAAACAACAAATTGGCATTCACCTTTGCCAAACCCACAAGTATTTATGTGATTAAGCAGCAAGCTTTGTAGTTAGAAAGGGATGATGGTTCCTTTGCAATTTGTGGCGCCCGGGAGACTTCTGTTTTTCTTTTTTGGTTCAGCTAGGTTAAGTCAGATTAGCAATATCAGATAAATAGGGCAACTGTCAAGGCGTTTAGCAATAAACTGAAGCATTCTATTTAAGAGATGTATAATTCAGGAGCTTTGATATGTGGATGTTCTCAATAGCTCCCAGGGAGATGGCCTGTAGAGAAATTTATCAGTAAGTCATTAGAACAAGAGGCTTTTTACTAGATTTTAGAAAATAAGCAATCAAGGAATGTGCCTGGGATGAACCCAAAACCCTAGAGGGTAACCAAGGTGAAAGCCTTTTGACCCCAACCCCTATTAGACTCCTTTTCTTCCACGGGTATTGTGAGCTAATCTCCTATAAACGATCTATGTTGTTAGGTGCTGTGGAGTCAGGTGGGACTCATAACGACCCTATATACAACTGAACGAAACACTCTCCAACACCGTGCCATGCCTGGCACTATTGTCAGTGCTTCTCTGTTATTCACAGGGTTAATCAATAGTAGACTATTTTGGGAGTACATTGCCAGGTCCTTCTCCCTAGCCTGTAACACCTGGTATTGCCAGGCAGTCTCCCATGCAAGGACTAACCAGACTGGACCCTGCATAGCTTCTGAGAACAGGTGGGATCAGATACCAGGGTGCTATGGCTGCAGACGTATTGAACTAAACCCCAACCCAAATGATCCATGCAGCCTTCAATTTGTGGCTCCATCCTTACCAGGCCACAGCCTTTGGTTTCTGATTTCCTTGACCCATTGCAATGCAGAAATGGGCCAGGGATCTGTGGATGCCAGTACTACACCCAGAACAGATGTGGTGTGTGCCATCAACTTCTTATTCTTATCCATGCAGTAACTGTTCCTTTGCCTCATTCCAGAGGAGTGCGGTAAATTATCCCTAAGACAGATTTCTCATCCTAAAGCAAGGCTTTATGAAAAAAACCTCCCTCTTTTCAAGTGAAATCTAAGAGGGGAGACTAGGGTAGAGGACAGGTTTGAGCAGAGAGGTTTGAGCAGAGGGAAAGGAGAATATATCACTATTAAAGGTAAAACCTATTTGAAATACAGGCCAAAGCAGACAGTAAGCATAATTGTCTTCAAGGGACTCTGGTATCATGCTTTACTTGGGCCAGAGGCAAAGAGGCCCGCATGAGAACATGTGGGAAAATTCCACACACAAAAAAATTCCCACTAAACATCAAAATTTTGAGATATGAGTGCAGATCAGCTGATCAGGCCTTTTGGAAAGCCATTAGACCTACAAGCTTTGGAGAAGGAGCTTCTTCAATTTACTCAGACACCCAGGATGAGCACAACCAACTGCAATTTCCTTTAGTCCCACCAACTGCCCAAAGAGAGATGTAGGAGCTTCCGCGCACACAATGAGAACCTTCAGATTCCCCCATGGATGGCTGCTAGGAATCTGGTATCGTTGCCAGGGTGGGTCCTGGTGTGTATTGGCCCCAATGTTGGGTTCTCATTTCAACAAATCAAAGAATTGAGATAGAGAAACCATACAAGGTACACGAGCCTGAAAGTATAATGTTGAACATTGAAAAAAGGGATAGTGGTGAGGAAAAAACGAAAGTAAAGCTAACTAGAACAGAGCCTCTGAATGTACAGGTGGGCCCCTTTGAGAGAAAGAGCTAGGGAGCCCACACGTGTCAGCTGACTAGCAGTATCTGTAGTGTCTGGGACTGCACGAGGAATCCCAGAAAGGATCCTTCCAGAACTCTGCCTGATGAGAGCTATGATAGGGCCTTCCAAGCTTGTTGCCCCTTGCTGATTGGTTGGCTTTTCTAGATCTCTGGTTGGCTCCTATGTTGGCCCTGGTGGGCCTTTCCTGCCCAATCTGCTAGAAGCAATGTTACTAAATGTTTTCTACCTAGTGATAGTTGATAACCAGTAGGAGAGAAAGACTGTCACTTTGACAGGAAATCTGGGTCAACTGGTTTTTTAGAGGCCCTGCTCTCTACATCCGCCCATTGCTCTCACACTCCCTTTCCTCCCAGTTTCCCTTTCAGTATTTCCCATGCCTCCCTTGCTTAGCAAACTTGGTCACACCATTCCTGGGGGGAAGAGAAGGCTTTACATGAGGGTTTTTCTTGAGGATTCCTTATAACAATCTAGCAGAGGTTTCCATGAAATAGTGCCTTAGGTTTTCCTCTTGACCCTTAAGTTTTTTGGTTTTTTTTTGTTTTGTTTTGTTTTTTGTTTTTTTGTTTTTGTTTTTGTTTTGTGGTACTGGGGGTTGAACCCAGGCCCTCCCGCCTGCATGCTTTGGAAGTGCTGGACCACTGAGCTGCGCCCCCAGCCCATATTTTAACTTTTTGAGACAGGGTCTCGCTAAGTTACGCAGACTGCCTCTGGTCTTAAACTTGCCATCCTCCCGCCTCCACCTTCTGAGCCATTGGGATTACAGGCATGCGCCATCGCGCCCAGCCCTTGACCCTTAAATTTTGTAGGATTTGGTATCAAGGGGATTTGATGAGAGCAAAAGAACTCCCTCCCCTTCTCTCCAGTGACATGGCCACTGTTAACGAATCACACTGTGTATCCAAGGACTTGTTCCCCCTATGAGCCAGTGTCTCAGATGGTTCCCCACAGCTCTTCCAGGAGGCCCTACCATCTTCTGATGCCACACCTCTGCTGCTCCACACCACCAGCTACCCAGAGGCCCAGGTTTTACCTGGAGCAGTGCTCTCGCTGGGACTCCTCAGTGAGTACCAACATAGGACCACAGAGTTCAGAGGCCTGGACCACCAGTCTGCTTACCTGCATGGCCACAAAGGGCTGCATCAGGCACTGTCTAGGGAAGAAAGGTCATAGTGTCAGTAAGAGAGGGACAGCCAAGTTGTCTTGAGTCCTTGCCACATGCCAGAATGATTATGAGTGCAATATATACGTTAATTACAAGTGTATTATATATTTAATCCTCATAGAAGTTGTTGTTGTTAGGTGCCATAAAGTTGCCAACTCATAGCCACCCTACTTACAACAGATGAAACATTATTGTTTGTGTTTCACTGCTATTCATAGGGTTTTCAATGGCTGACTGATTATTAGGAGTGGGCTGCTGGGTCCTTCTCCCAAGTCTACAGCACCTGGTGTTTCCAGGTGGTCTCCCTTCCAAGTACTGGCCAGGCCCAACCCTGCTTAGCTTCTGAGATCTGACAGGATCAGACACCACAGTGGTATGGCTGCAGGCAAATATAGTCCTCGAGTAGAGGACACATCAGGTATTAAACTGATAAAAAAAAAAACAGGTATTACAGTTGATCTTAGCCAAAATGCTGAGAAGGAAAAGAAGAAATTAAATGGTTGTTGTTGTTGTTGTTGTTATTATTATTTTTTTTTTTTTTAATAAAGGGAAAACTAAGGGACAGAGAAATTTAACAACTTTCATTAAGTGACAAAGTCAGGATTTGAGCCCAGAGTCTACCCTTTAAGCACTATGATATTCCAAGGATACTTAAACTTCTTGTTTCAGATAACAGAAACAGCTAGACCTCAGTCTATTGACCGTAAACATGGAGATGGCCCATCTCTCCCAATGGGCTCCAAGGAGAAGGGCAGAGCACTGTCTGTGAGGGTCTCAGTGTGGCACCAATGCTGAGGTTACTTACTACCTGGCACCTCTGTATTAGATACAAGCAGCAGAAGCCAAACTCAATGCTTTCAAGGGATAGGAATATCCTTTCAGAGGGGACTGCATCCCGCCCTAAGGATCCTCAGCCTCTATGAAGATCCTTCCTTAGATCACCCCCAGAAAGGGACTCATAAGGTGGTGGCTAACACTCTACTTTTTATATCACCATAAAGGCAAACTCTGGTGTAAAATAATTGCTCTCTTTATGATGGCAAACTCCTGTGCTGCTTGGATGCTTCTCCCTTCCCATAATTCATGTTAAAGTTCTATAGTGACTGGCAAAATGATCCACACGCTCATTATCCCTAGTACTTACAAAGCAGTCAGATTCAGGGATGGAAAAGATTGATGTAATTGATAGACTTGAGAACAAAAAAGGAGTCATAGTCCTTTACTTGGATTTGTTTTGAATAAATCAAATTAATTCTGATCTGGCCACTCAACAAAGAGAAATCCAACACTGGTTAATTTCAGTTTCAAGGGCCTCCTTGGGTTACCTTTGTCAGTACAAGTTCTCAGAGATGCAAATGCCCAGATGCCCAGAACAGTGAAGGAGAACCTAGATTGTTGAGCTGTGCATAGATTATTAAAATTGCAGCTGGAGTAGCACCACACTCCTTCTATGTCACGGTCAACCTTTGGTACCTTTAAGGCCTTGGAGCCTGAATACCAGCCTACAGGCACCACATAGCCGGCTGTAGGTGGAAGTGTGCATAGCCATCGGCTCCTGATCTTCCATAGTGCTCACAGTCCTCTGTCTCCTCTTCCCAGTGTCCAGAATTGTCCAGATTAGGCTAATGTTCTTATTAATCCTCAAAGTATACAGTGTCATCCCATCCCCCTTTCCAACAATATTGTAGAAACACCCAGATAAGAGCTTTTCTCTATTTTACTGAACAAACACTATATAGTACTCACCAGTCAAAACCTGTTCTAAAGCACTTTATATGTTTTCACTCACTTAATCCTCACACGATTACTATCTCCATTTGACAGGTGAAAAGTTGAGGCACAGAGAGGTTGAGCAACTTGCACAAGCAGTGATCAAAGAGCAGTGGGACCAGGATGCTAATTCCCTGCTTGCCACTGCCTTCCCGTTTCACCATCCCACCTGAGGGAATGCGGAGTCAACACTTCAGAAACACAATGCTAGTGTCTTTGGTTAGGAAAAAGAAGGGAGGGGCTGCATTTCCTCTCTGATTATTCTATAGCAGAAAAAGCCTCCACCACTGCAGGCTACTGGTAAACTTCTCAGAAAATTACTGTGTTAAAGAAAGAAATGTCTCCAACGACCAGACCAGAGTCGGGCAGGAAGTTCTCTGAGCTAAAGCACCATAGGAGTAGAAGAGCCAGGCTGAGTGGAGTGGCTCAAGGACAAATGTTCCAGGGCCTCTCTGTAGCCAGCTATGGGGAGGGCAGGATATGCCCTGGGGAAAGAGCCATGCAAATGAAGATTAAAAAAAAAAAAGACAGTACTGGTAGATGTTTTAAGTGGGACATTGGACACTCACTGAAGCAACAGTCGAGAAAGCAAAAGATAGTGTTGGTAAAAGCTATTGCAAAAGACCTCTTTGAAGTGTTGAAAAGTAAAGGTGTCACACTGAAGATGAAGGTACACCTGACTCATGCCATGATATTTTCAATCTTATCATATGCTTATAAAAACTGGTCGTTGAATAAGAGAGACAGGAGAAGAAATGATGATTTTGAATTATGGTACTGGAGAAGAATATTGAATATACCATGGACTACAAAAAGAACCAATAGATCCGTCCTAAAAGAAATGCAACCAGAGGGCTCCTTGGAAGCAAGGATAGCTAGATGGTATCTTACATATTCTGGACATGTTGTCAGGAGAGACCAATATTTGAAGGACATCATGTTTGGAAGGATGGTATGTCAACAAAAGAAAAGATCCTGCACTAGATGGATTGACACAGTAGCTGCAACAATGGGCTTAAACATTAAAAAGATCATGTGCATGGTACAATGTTGGATGGTGTTTTGCTCTGTTGTACATAGGGTCACTGTGAGTTGGACCCAACTTGACGGCACCTAACACAACAACAACACGTCCTGAAAGAGATCCCAAGCCATGGTAACAATTTACACTAGTGACAATGACAATGACCAAGGCATGAGGCTAATGCTCATTTTAGTAGGCCACACCATGGACTCCCCACCTTTATGGCAACATCCCCAAAGAGAGGATTTGTTGGGGCCATCTCAGAACTTGTTTGGACACCAAGTTACCAGGAAGGATAGTAGCTCCTCACAGTTGATAGATCCACCACCAATGTGCAGCATGCAGGACTGTTAGTGGGTGTGCATTGTTGCCCTTGTAGTTGCTGGACTCAACAATGTAGTGTGTATGTGTGTGGGGGGGCACATTTCATTAGCAAACTTTTACAGAGAGAATCAGGCTTTGGAATCTGAAAAGCTTGAGTTCCCATTCTGACTCTACCATTCCCTTGCAACCTGCCGATGGGAAAAAACGACTATTTCTCTCTGTTTCCACTTCTGACTTCTAACATTAGAATCATGTGACCTATCACTGTAATTGTTGTCTGTATTTAGTGATATACTATTTTCTAATTTTCTAATTCAGTATCTGGCAAGTTGTTAATACCTGACAAGTGACAGAAATATTAATGATGATGCTTTCTTAAATCTTCCTTTACCTTCATTTCCTTATCTGTAAAATAGTTTTGCCTCCCAAGGCTGTTGGGAAGAATAATTAAATACAACTAATAATTCGAAGTGCCTGCAAGAGAAGGCACTTAACACTATAAAGATTCTTGAAAAACAAACAAACATAATGACTGCACATTCCCCACCTCCCCCCATGGCCCATACATCCCCTTTCATGAACCCTTCCTGCAGAATGATTCAATTTTCTCATTTTGGTGAAACTGTTTGAAAGGAGAAATACAATGAAACCCTGTTACATCGCTTGTCTGTTCCCACATTCAGCATTTGCCTGCTTGTAACATTCCTAGCTCCTTGAAAAATGAGAACAACATGGTTTTCTGTATGTTTGTGAGTCTTCAAAGAGCCCTCCTGCCTGCCCCTGGCAATGGTGACCCTGGCCTTGTCTCTTTTTGCAGGGTTTGGTGGTTATTTGCATGCGTTTGAGCAGCATTGGTCTCCTCCTCCTCCACCACCACCACCACCCCGCATGGCTCCCAGCAAACTTGGCAATGGTGGTGATGTTTCTTGTGGTCCTGGTGAAAGGCAGAACTTTGACAGCTTCCATTGCAGATGCTCAACTTTAGAAAACAGAGGAAATGTGAAGACCCGAAGACATCCTTTACACGTAGGTTGAATTTTTGTTATAATTACGTTGTGGCTGTCATGTGATCATAAAGCAGTAATTCTGTTTGTTTCTTTAAACTTTATGTGCCCCAATGTAATTGTAACACTGCAGATCATTTATTTGGCTCGTGATGCTCAAATTTGACCTCAAGGAATCAGTGCCAATAAAGAGTTTAAACTTAAAGCAGAAGGACATTTAATTAGTGTTCATCTATAACAATCTGATGAGTTGGGTTAGCTGTGAAACGAAGAGGTTCAATTGCCAAAGAAGGATGTTAATTTTATACTTTACACACGGAGGAGGTCCAGAAATAACCTTCTTACAACGTGCTACTTGGAGCCAAGCATTTCAAATCCACTAAATTAAAAGGTATAAGCAGCCATGGTCAAATTTAGAAAGCTACTAAAATCTCATAAACCCTTTTTGAAAGCCTATTTGGAGCAATGCTCTCCATTTAGCTCTTACTTAAGTCCAACTACATAGGTTAAAAATTGCATGGTGTTCAATTTACATAAGCTTACTAAAGTTGCCTTGTCCTTCTTGGCTGCTAACAGTGACAATATTGTCTTCAAGGTTATCATTTATTGCTCATTTCATGACATGGTACATTCATATGAGGA
Source organism: Pedetes capensis (assembly GCA_007922755.1). Taxonomy (NCBI): domain Eukaryota; kingdom Metazoa; phylum Chordata; class Mammalia; order Rodentia; family Pedetidae; genus Pedetes; species Pedetes capensis. The sequence goes on along the minus strand of VMDO01005538.1, from coordinate 74,466 downwards.
CATGGCACTTCCTTGGGGCCACTTTCCACTGGACGGTGACATCCTTCACCCCTAAACCCTACACAGAAGGGCCTTTAATAAGCCACTTTGTGTAAATTGGGAATATAATTCAGTGGGACAAAATTCAATATAATGTGAACACAGACATATGAAAAGATATACAAACTCTTGGGAAAAGAGAAGTTATTTAAGCAAAGGGAAATTATTATATAAAATAAGCTAATATTTAATGAATAAAAATAATGGGTTTTTTTGTGTGCTAGGCATTTACCTAAGTGCTATACATATATCCTCTTACTTCCTTTTCACAAAATGTCCCAATAAGGTAGGTTTTACTATTAAGTGAAGCTTGAAGAGAGGAGTTACTTTCCCAGGGGCACAAAACAATCAAGACTTCTGGGATATGAACTCTGCTGCCTACCAGCACCGGCCAGGACAAACAGAGCAAAGGTGGGAAGAACATGAAGACAATCTCCTTTTTTTCAGAGGAAGTGATGGATGAAGGCAAAGAATCACTGGACAACTTCTACTTTGGTTGGTTACTTAATAAATTCAGACAATATGAAAAATAGTTTATTTCCATGTACAAAAATGACATACAAATTCACAATAATCTCCATATTTTTTATTAATTCCAAGGGTAACCACTAAGAGAATAGAACTAGAATGTATAACTTCCAAACCAACAAAAAAGGAAATATTCATTTTAAAAAAGAAACTGCAAAACCATTTTTAAAGGCAAGAAAGCTAAAAAGGAAAAAATGTAGTAGATTCAAGTTCAAACACATTTGTAATAACTATAAGTATTCTTGCCGGCAGTTGAACCACTGTGGCATCTGTTCCTGTCAGATCTTGGAAGCTAAGCAGAGTCGGGCCTGGTTAGTCCTTGGATGGGAGACTGCCTGGGAACACCAGATACTGTAGGTTTGGGAGAAGGACCTGGCAGCCCACTCCCGAAATAATCAGCCATCAAAAACCCTATGAATAGCAGAGAGGCACTGACAATAGTGCCGGGCATGGCACAATGTTGGGTAGTATTTCATCTATTGTACATAGGGTAGCTATGAGTTGGACCTGACTTGATGGCTCTTAACAACAACAACGACAACAACAACAACAACATATTTTCTGAAGTTTCTATAATGAATATGTCTGTGGTAATGAGAAATAATAATTACCAATGTTAACTGAGAAAACTCACTGAAAGAACAAAGGGAATGAACCCCTAGAATTTCTTTTGCAAACAGGACATGTCTGGACATGGTAGAAGATGGAGAGGTGGAGACCAGGGGATTCAGTGTACAAGTTCAGCTCATGAAGGCAGAACATGCTGAAAGTCTTCAGGGTCTCAACAAGCAGCTCATGCCTACTACACCTGTGCCCAGGTGTCATTGCTTCCAAACCCTGAGCTCTTTATGTCTACACTGTATAGATGAAAAGCTGCTGTAGAAATATTCTGCTCTTCGAAAACCAAGGTTTCCCATGTAGAGTTCTAGTCTTGGAACTATCAAAACTGAGAAGGGACATTTGAATTACTATAGAAACATAAAGAAGATCATTTCAATGGTGATGGAGTCATACTAAAGCTGGTGAGATTTAGAACAGTCATATGGGAGAACTTCCAGAAAACAGAAATTATTAAACTTTAGAGCAGATTATTAAAAATGTTACAGGATCTCATTTCTAAGTAATCTCTCAGCATCAAATAAACAGTCAGGTATTATGAAGACATAAAACAAGCTTAGAGGATGAGACATATCTAGTGATGTAATGTCTTGGGTGGTTTTTGCATGTTGACTTTTGCCCTTCCTTTATTTAGTGCCTTGATTTGATAGAATTGGGAAATTTTGAGATTTTCCTAATATTACTTCTGAGAGACCAACAATGTGCATTAGCACATAAAGTCCCTGAGAAGTTCTGCAGGAAAGATAGGAATGAACCGTATAATTCTACACCATGACCTACTTTAGGAAGCCCTGAACCAAACCAGTGGGGAAAAGCATTATCAGAAGATTAAATCAAGTGAAAGAAGACTCTGTAAACACATAAGATGCAAAAATATTGGCTTGGGATAAAAACAGAAAGAAAAACAGGGCTAGAGACCAGTGTTTCTTAAACTGTCTATGATGAAAGACCATTTAAAAAAACATTTTTAATCCATCATGGATCTATACCTTTGTATAAACCTGTTCATCACGTACTTCCTGTCAACATGATGCCAAATTACAAGAGTTTTGCTATGCAAATTCTAATTTGCATACTTATCATATTTTGGGAGCAATCTGTGGCCAGGCATTGCCATGGAGTACCTGTTGGATAACATTGCCATAAAGAATAGTAAGGGAAGAATATAAATCTGATGGTGCATCATCACCATTTTTTTTTTCAGCGTGGGATGTTTTAGAGTAGATAAACAAGGAGACATGCTAACCCACAGTGATGTATAGCAGAGTGCAGAGGATGCCAAACCATTTTAAATCCAGTGAAAAGAGAATTAAGGGTAAGTCCCAACTCGGTTGACAAACATTAAAGGAAAAAGGAGTGTGGCCATTTTCGTAAGTAGACAGCTCTTTTGTTTAATATGCTACTTCGTGACAAACCGGAGGCAGCCAAGAGCTAATTACAAATCTCTCTAGATTTTTACTACACTGAAGCATTTTCCTACAAATATCACTTAAGATGACTATCTTTCCATAATGTTCTGTATAAAGGGGTGAGGTAAGATACAAATTGCTACTCTACCCAGCAAGAAAGATGTTGACCATAAAAACAGAGCCTTCCTCTCTTATCTTGCTACTGGGAGTGCAGAATAGCATGATACCTATGGGAAGGGAATTTGGCAATGATTAATGAAATTTCATGGCCTTTACTCTCTATCCAGCAATTCCATTTTTAGATATCTATTTCTAAGCTATTCTGTTAAAAATATGGAAAGATGTGTGCACCAGGTTGCTTATTATAGGGTTGTTATTAATAGCAAATATCTAAAAGCAATCCAATAAAGCCATCAATAGAGTAGTTGAATAAACTATGGTGTAGCCATAGAATGAGTTACTGTGTAATTAAAAGGGGGTAAGAATCAGTTTCACATGTTGCTATGAAGAGATCTTCAAGTTGTATCTGAAGTGAAAAAAGCAAAATGGAAAACAATATTTTACAGTAAGCTACTATGTATCTGAAGTGATGGATAGATAGCTATCAACTTAAATTTCACAAAGAAGCAACTGAAGGGTTAAATTATCACCTGATTTTTTTTTTTTCAGTACTAGGGTGTTTAGCCCAAGGCCTTGCACATGCTAGGCAAGTGCTCCACCATGGAACTGTACCCCCAACCCCTACACCCTGCTTTTTTATTTTGAGACATGGTCTCTCTAAATTGCACAAGCTGCCCCTGGTCTCGAACTCATGATTCTCCTCCTCCATCTCCGGATTCACCGGGATTATTAGCGTGTGCCAGGGTGCCCAACTGATAATTTGATTTTTTTAAAAAATTGAATAACCTAAAATGGAAGTAATTTTAAAAAGAATATTTCTTGTGGTTTATGGGAAGAAAGAAGGAATACGGACAGGGACAGATGCTAGATTTTATTGAATTTGTCTTATTTGTAGATTTGACTTTCACACCCTGTAAATATTTGACACACTTATAAAATAAAAATGAAATTTAAAAAGTAATTTTTAGAAAGAGAAACAAAATGAAACAAATAGACTTGATGCCTTTACAGTTGGTGGCATAACAACTAAGAGAAAACAACTAAGAGAAACAATTTCACTTGCTACTAAACCTGTTTAAATTGACATGTCTAATAGGATGTATCTTAGGTACAAAAAGAAGTTCAAAATTATAAATCATTTTCAGTGACCATAGTATTCTTAGTAGAGTAGGTATTGGTATTCTGACCTTGCCATGAGTCTGCTGGTACGGCATAACTGAGTAATTTGGGAGTGTTTCAGTTCTGTCGTAGCTGTCATTGTTGAGAACTGGGATTGTTGTAAAGGGAAAGAGTAGATACAGATTTAAGATTGAAGAATGTGTGTAAAAAGTCTGTGGTTGTGAATTTTTGAGTTGGAAGCATCTCTATGGACTGGTGGTATAGGTATGACTGAGCCCTGTCCACTGGAAAGGTGAAGAAACACTTACTAATTAAGTGACACTGATTAGTCCTCATGTCCAGACTGTAGGATCCAAATCCATTTCCCATTAGTAGTAGTCCGAGTGCTTTAAGAAATGGCAGATCCCAGGTCTGAGGCAGAATATGCACAAAGTGACCCTGTAACATCTTACAATAGACAGTAAGGAAGCTGTGAAATTGTAACATAATTACATAATCATTAATGACATAACAATAACAGAAATCACTAGACAGTACAAGCCTCCTGGCAGAAGAGATACTGTCAATCAGACCACCTTGCCAAAGAAATCAAAACTGAATCAGATCAAGGCTTTGATCTAAAGATATACAACATACTGTGTATTGTGTAAAGTGTATCCTACCATACAAAAAACTCCAGAGGATATAAGAACGTGTTAATGACACCACAGAGATGCAATCAGCAAAATCCAGACTGTGGGAATCTCTGTAAGACAAATAATGATGCAAAGAATAGATGCCAAAGAAATAGGAATGTGCCACTTTTATCTGGGTCCTGATTTAAACAAATAAGCCTTAAAAGATCACAAAGCAACTGGAAACATGAGCACTGGACATTTGAAGATATTAAGGAGCTATTGTGACATTTTGAAGGGAAATAACAGTACTGTGATTGTGTTAAGAAACAAATAAATAAAGCTGCAACCTGATTCTCTATGTGGGCAGTTTGGGTTTAGCTCAGGAACAAAAAGCTTCGTGAAAGTGAAAGGGAAGACATGCTAAGGAGGATTCCCTCCCAGCCAAGTTTGCAGAAGGATATCTATAGAATAACAACAGATGTCCTAGGAAAAATGCAAAGCCTCATTCTCTCTCAAGATTCCTGGGCTATTCATAAACTGTTCAACTACTTCATGTCATCGGCAGAGTCCCTCTGGTGAATTGCAGCCTTCTATCCACTTTGGAACCATGCATTACAAGACGCAGCAGCAGCCAAGTTGCAGTTGTCTCATTTCACTAAGTGTTTTCATCAGCAGATTTATAATGAGAGGAAAATGCATTTTTAGCCATACTAAGCAGAGGTGCAAAGAATTCCCCCAAATTATTAGGGTTTGTTACAGGGGCAATTTGCAACCAAACAGATAGTAAAACAGCCCCCAGCCCTGTTAGCTTTTTAAAAATCTACTAAACAATGTGAAACCATAGTTTCATTTTTTTTTCTTCTTTCTGGCTGGAGATGGTGGAAATGTTCATCACCCAGTGTGAAGTAATATGTGAAACAGGTGTTATATTCCCTAGCAGATAAAATGGGTTTGATTCCTGTGAGATGTAGACATTTCAAGGCTACCAGCAAGAGGTCCAGATGGTGTGTATTTTCATATCTAATATTATATAAAAGATTTCAACTGTATCCTGACTCTTAACAAAACCATAAATTCACAGCTTATTGCCATGCTGAACAGCTCTGGTAGCTACTAATTAGTATTACTGTTTGTGCTTTGCTCTTCTAGAGATCACTAGCATATCCGAGTCTTTTCATTTTTAGCTTCTAGTAAAAAGACAAAGAATTCCAGGGTAGGATCCCATCTCACTTAAGGGCCAGCTGCATGTAGAACATTAGGACTTTGGGGATGTACAACTATTTAAGGAGCCATAGGCGGAAACAAGGTTAACCTGTTAGGGACAAGCACTTCAAACATGAAGGGTAGAAGCCTTTGCCTGGTCATTCCCTCTTTGGTTATGTCACGGTTCCAGAAATGCTACCAACCAGGTTTTGAGAATAATGACATGAACAATAAGCATCAGTGCAAGTTTATTATATGACCGAGGCATTTTTCAGATTGTGCCACCTACCTCCTCTCATTCAATATTCCTGCCCACCTTAGAGACAGCAGCATTAGCTCTGTGTTACAGATAAGACAGCTGGAATATAGAGAGCCGCAGTAACTTGCTCAAAGCCAGTTACAGTCTCAGCAGTAGCAGAACCCTCATTCTCAACAAGAAAGCATTCTTTCTCCTTTCTTCCTACACATCAGTCCAAAAGGCACTGCATACCTTTTACCCAGATGTGGGAGTTGTGGGTGACACCACTGTAAAGAAGGGAAGTCAAGTCAGGGTTATTCCCATTCCTTTGTTGTTGTTATTGTTAGGTGCTGTTGAGTTGGGTCTTATTCATAGCGACCCTAAGTACAACAGAACAAAATTTGACACTGTGCCATGCACATGATCTTTTTATGTTTAAGCCCATTGTTGTAGACACTATGTTGTACACTATGTTGTAGACACTATGTTGTAGACACTATGTTTCTTCTCATTTGCATCAGCAAAATGAGATCCCAAGGATTCTAATCCATTCCAGTTCAACCCAATCCAGTCATTAAGATCGACTCTACTTTGAGGAGGCAACCCTTCCCCAGTCATTTATTGACTGCTTTCCAGCCTGGGGGACTGGAGGGCTCATTTTCAGAGGTGCTTCTCTGCTATTCATAGGGTTTTCAATGGTTGTTTTGGGAGTGGGCTGCTGAGTCCTTCTCCCTAGTCTGTCTTAGTCTGGAAGCTCACTGGAAACCTGTCCACCATGAGTGGCCTTGCTAGTATCTGAGATGCCAGCATAGCTTTCAGTATCATAGCAACACGCAAGTCCCCACAGCACGACAAGTGGACAGACACGGGGGGTGTCCCCATTCTAGAAAACAACAACCCAGTTTCCAATGAAGGGAAAGCCCATACTTCCTAAAAGGCCAGACAGGATATTTAGCCTCCTGATCCTGTTCTCCAGCTTCCCCCTCTCTTATGCTAATCAGCATATCAACCACAGCTCTGTGAAAGGAATACTTTGCCTGTTGTTGTTGTTGTGTGGTTAGGTGCCGCTGAGTTGGTGTCCAACTCATAGCGACCCTATGAACAACAGGCGAAACCCTCTTGTCACTGCTTCTCTGCTATTCATTGGGTTTTCAATGGCTGCTTGTTTTTTGGGAGTGGGTTGAGGGGGTCCTTCTTCCAAGCCTACAGCACCTGGTGTTCCCAGGTGGTCTCCCATCCAAGGACTAACCAGGCCCGACCCTGCTTAGCTTCTGAAATCTGACAGGATCAAATGCCACAGTGCTACCTACGGCTGCCGGCTTGCCTCTTCTTAGAAATATTTAATAAGTTTTACTGGGTAGCTGGGGAGGGAGGGAAAACATAGGAGCTAAGAGGAAAGGAGCTAAGGGAAACTTCATGATCTCATATCTTTCTGGGTATAAACAAGTTCCTCTTGTTTTCTGTTGAGAACAATCAACAGAATTGATTTCTTTGATCCTCATCCCTCAAAGTTTATGTTTCCTTTGACACTGATATGTGCAAAGGTCTCAATTCTGCTTTATCCTCAAGAGCATGGAGCAAAGAAAGTAATGTTGAAAGAATCCAGGCTGCCGTTTGGGCAGTTTAGCTTGGCCATAAAATTGCCTTCGTCATTCTTAGTCAGTCTGCCACCTTAGTGGGGCTCAAGTGCTTTCATTTCTAGTAGTCTCTGTGTGAGATAATGGCTAAAAGGTTCATCTTTCCTTAAAAATCAGTTCTTAATGCCCTTGCATGTAGCTGTAGCTTGGACACATGGGCTTATCAGTGTAATAATATAATGATTACTTTGTTTTGGAGGGGGATGATTTATGGGATAGAAAGTCTTCAAAACAAGTATCTTGGAATCCATTTTATAAAAATAAAAACATGGCTATGATTTGCCACAATCTTACAAGGCAGACTCTGAGAGGGAAAATTAACACAGGAGAACCCGAAAGAAATCTGACAACACCTCTGGGTAAGTTTTATGGAATGATGTTCATTGCTTTATCTTTATGCCATTTAATCCCTTGTAGTGGTAAAGGAAAACCAGGAGGGCACCACATAAAGAAAATCAAAGCCCTTAATTTCTAACCTTGTGGTGACTCTTCCATAAATGGGTAACTCAGCTTTTACTTATCTGCAGTCTGGTAAGTTTTTTTTTTTGTTGTTTTGTTTTGTTTTGTTTTTTGTTTGTTTGTTAGTTTTTAAGTAAGAAAGATTTTGACCAGCTGGGGTCTAAGCAGACTTTCTTCCTCTGTATTCACTGCACTGCAAAGGAGTCCTGGTGTCCCTTTCTGTTCAGGCGTTGCGTGCACGAGTCAGCTGTGAACAGGAGGAATGAAAGTGAGTTGCCCTCCACAGGAAAGAAGATCTCTCTAAACCCAGCCCCAGAGCCTGGTTTCAGATTCTGCTCCCATTTCTCAATGATATGTGTTTTGCACCGTATCTTCTTCCCCTTTATTCCTGCAATATTTGCATTTCATGTTCTTATTCTCTTAATGCCTGAGCAATTTGAAAACTCTCATATTTAGGCAATTCCCAGATCTCATTCTTAAAGCATTGTGATTCCCTTTCAGCTTTTCAGAGGCACGTGTGCTGGGGAAGGCGCCGAGTCCTCCCTGTCAATCCAATTTGTGATAAGGATTTCCCCAGGTGCACCCACTGCATGGTCCCCGTGTTGCTTTGTGCCTGGTTGGCATCCATTGGGGAAGCATTTGTATTGCTTTTTCATCTCAGAAAAGATACTCTAGTCACAAACCAGTCATCTGCCTCTTAAGCTGTATTTAGAACAAATCACTCTGAAGCAAAACAACGACGACGACAACAAAAGAGCTACACTTATTTCTTTCTAGACTTTTAACAAAATGTTTGATGTTGTGGAGATTTCCAAACAATTAATGTGAATTGGGGACTGTTGTTCACATGATTTATTTACCATATATAGAGAACTCAGCTGGAGTGTGGCTGTTGATGCTCCCGAAGAGATTTTAGTGGAGAGTTGGAAAATCAGTGAGCCCTTTCCTGAGAGGCAGGACATTTTCAAAGGGTGAAAGCTCGTAGGCATCGCAGTGCTGAAAAATCACAAGTCACAAGAAAGTCAACGCACTGTACCGCAGGGAATGCTTGGTTTCCCATTCACAATTGGTGGGCTATTCAGAGCAGGGGAATCTCCTGCAGGTTAAGAAACTGCCTCGGTTTCTCACGGCCTCCCATGTCATAGCTCAGGGGCACACACTCGCACACACGTTCACACACACAAAACAGGAGCAGGGCGAATGCTTAACAGGTAGCACGTTTTATAAAAGTCACATCCCAGACCTGGAAAATCCAAAACGCCCATAAACTTTACAAATGCAAAGGGCACACAACCTGTTTCCCTTTGAGCAGTTTCTCAGCTTCTCAGTACAGACCCCAGGAGGTCAGCCAGGTTTCTGTTCTGCAGGGTAGTGCAAAAAGAGGCCAGAAATAAAAAGGAACATTGGTACCATACAAAATAGTAAAAATGAAATAGAGAAGGTGTGAAGTTAGACATTTGATTTATGTGTGGAAAGCTAGTGCCAAGAATATTGTTATGGGCCTGGCTCCTACAGGCAAGATTTGTTAGCAAAAACTGTCTCTAAATATTTATGCTCAGCTAAATAATTGCTAAATAATTCCAGTTCTCAGCTGGAAATATAGAATCAGGACTACTGCAAGTTAGTAGATCTCTGAGATAGTATATTGGTATTTCATCCAGCGGTACTCTTGCTCAATGACACTTTTCAACTTTCAGCATATAATTAATATCCTTTTATAAAAGCCTTTTCATGCCCCACATAGGAAGGCTCCCTTTGGAAATATTCCTCTAAAGTAAACAAAGCACTTAAAGCAGCCCATTCAATAGCATTTGTTTTAGGATTATTAAAGAAATACAGAGTTTTGGCTTTCACACAGCAAGTGAACACGGATCCTCTCCCTTGATGACTCTGGGTTGTGGAGCCGAGAGTTGACATTGGAGTGGCGGCACACTTCATCATCACCTTGGACATTACCTTCCTTTTTATGGCCTTGACTGGTGCTTAGTGAACCCAAGATTAAAAGCAGGACTCCAATCCACAGAGACTGTAGAAGAAAATATTTTGGATAAACCAAGAGACGCAGAAGAAGTGTCATCATTTAATTCGACTTGCCAGAGTAATATCTAGGAAATTCTCACCTTCTCACACCACAATAAGGAATTGTTGTGGGGCTTGGAGCAATAATTGAAATATTCTAAATTCAAAGAGTTAGTTGGAATGGAACTCTATACTTATACCTCTCTCTCTCTCTCTCTCTCTCTCTCTCTCTCTCTCTCTCCCTTATCCATGTCGTTGTTAGATGCTGTCCAGTCGGTGTCTGACTCATAGTGACCCTATAAACAACAGATAAAACAGTATTGTTGCTATTTCTCTGCTATTCATAGGGTTTTCAATGGCTGATTGTTTTTTAGGAGTGGGTTGCCAGGTCCTGCTACCAAGCCTACAGCACCTGGTGTTCCCAGGTGATCTTCCATCCAAGTACTAACCAGGCCCAACCCTACTTAGCTTCCAAGATCTGCCGGGATTGGATGCCGACAGGGGTATGGCTGCAGGCTTTTCTTTCTTAGACCTATAAAAGTGTTCCTGATATCATAAAGGAGATCTGGAGTCTAGAGTGGACTCTATCATAAACAAGTTTTGTGATAAATCACTTCCCCTCTCAGAGCCTTTTCCCACTTGTGAATCAGAGATAAGATGGGGTGCTGGTGAGCATTTCCACTTAGCTGTAGCCTGAGTGATTAATCACCAACTTTTTAAACCAATGCTACAAAAACAGTACTGGGTGCTGTAGGCTTGGGAGAAGAACCTGGCAGCCCACTCCCAAAATAATCACCACTGAAAACCCTGTAAATAGCAAAGAAGCACTGACATAATGCCTGGCATGTCAAGGTATCCAGGAGTGTTTTGTCTGTTGTACATAGGGCTATTATGAGTCGGACCTGACTCAGTAGCCCCTAAAAACAACATAAACAGAATAACAGAGAGGAAGGAACTGATGAAAGAAATCACTTCAGTTGGTGATCTGGAAGGGTTGAATTTAAGATTTTATTTTATGGTGTATACTAAGAAACTTGGGCTGTGGCTGTTATTGTTCTCTCACTATAGCACTCTGAGCTGCAGGAAAGCAATGTGTTAATGTCACCAACAGACATTTTGAGGAAAGGATAAAGAAAGAAATTATTTAGCTAGAGCAAATAAATATGTATGTGTTCGTGTGTTTTAAGAGAGACTAAGAAATGGAGAGTTTTTCCTCTCCTTACCAGACAGAGATATGAGGTGGAGCTTTGCAATCTAATGCAGATCTAGTTTGTCCACTAATGCAGAAATAACATCATGTGCATTTAGAAAGCTCTGGATCTGTTTAAATCAATTAAAGCAAAGTTAATGTATTTTGATATCCAAGCTCTTTCCTTATCGAGATAACTCTGCAATGTTTTCTTCTTAGAGCCCAAGGTGATTAAAAATATACTCATTTACTCTATTACATCTTATAACCAGGGTTTCAAGAATTTTTCCCTTTAGTTGTGAAGCCACAAGAAGACTATATGTGGCTCTAAAACTTCCGTTGGTTTTCATACTATAATACTCGAGGGCATTTCCCTCCTTCAGACTGCTATTGTTTCCAATCAAGATAAACATGCACTTGATAAAGCTACCTTAATGATGCTAATATTAATACTTTGCTAGAATACTTTATCTGCTAGTAATAGCTTTAAAGAGTTTGTTGAGATTTTGTCATCTCATACATTTTAATAGAATATTAGGTTTGTAATTAACAAGAAAAATAAAGTAGCTCTGCCTCTTACTTTCTTCACATTTGTGTAATGATTACCAGTGGAATATTTGCTATTTTGTACCCTTTGTAGGCCAATCAATATTTTGGTGAATGGAAAAAGTCTGAAGCACAGAACTGTAGTGTAAACAAATGTGAAACATTAAAAGTATGCTAAATATTATAGCCAGTTGATTATGTAAATTTAAACAGTGTAGAGGAAAAGAATTGCTTATTAAATTAGTCTGTTTTTAGTTCACTCTGGCATTGTTTATTATACACCATAGCCAGATATTTCATAAATAGACTCTTTTTACAACCTGGAGGTTTGGGGAATGCTGGCTGATTAATGAAATGGTCTATGGGCTTGTAGGCCATGATAGAGATTGTCTTATCATCATTTGTATTGTTAGGCTTTCTGTGGGATGCAGATGAGAGGGGAAGAGAGAGAGAGAGAGAGAGAGAGAGAGAGAGAGAGAGAGACAGACAGACAGACAGAGAGAGAGAGAGAGAGAGAGAGAGAGAGAGAGGCAGAGACAGAGAGACAGACTGATAAGAGGCCTCTGACAGGGAGTTCATTCCAACAGAGCACCTGTTACATCCATCTGTGAATTGGTTGATTTTTAGCTATATCCAGTTACTGATCTTCATGGAGGCGATAAACTAAGGTTTTCTATGCATAGATTCTACTCAGATCTGATTGTCCAACAATAGGAGTATCTGCTGTTTGCAACTCAAGAGTTTAGGCATAACTAAACAAATCTCACGGTGACAGGGTAAGGTGGGAGATATCTCAGAATGACAGATTAGAAACTCAACTGCAATGTAGGAAGGAGAGATCTTATCTGGTGTGCTGGATCCTCTTTGAGGACAGATCACAGAAAAAGAATAAATAAAACAATAAGAAATTGGCATTTCTGTATCCTGGAAACCATAGTTACTGGGAAAATCTGCCTTCCACATAGGCAAATCCTGATTTTAAAGACTCTTTAGTTTAACCAAATCTGATGCTCTCAAACCAATTTATTCCATTTTTCAATTTTTCTAATTTTCTAGCAATTCTGGTTTGTATTGAGCATTCACTCTTCTGCTTCATCTCTACCTAGAGCTCCAACCAGATGACAACCTGATTTTTTGGCTCCCATCCTCTCCTCCCCCTTTATCTCTAAGAAAGAACTGTATCTACTTTTCCAAAGATCTCACTTCCTATAGCCCTTCCTTGAGGAACTTTACCCCTTGTTTCCATGGGCACTTTTTCCTGTTCCCTCTCTTCCTTGGCATAACTTCTTCCCAGATGCCTACAGCAAAACTCCATTTCCTTCATCCTAAAGGAGCGCCTTCTCTTGTTCCAGCTCTCCTCTTGTGCTACTGGTTTCTCTTTCTCCTTACTTAACCTTTCACTCAAACTCTTGAGAAAGCACTCCGTAGTCTCTGCCTTTGTTTTCTCCCTGTTCACTTATATACGAAGCCCACACATTCTGACATTGGTGACTGCGATCTCATGGAAACCCTCATGTGTAAAGCGATATCTTCACCAGAACACACAGTGGTCTTCTGTCGGCTTGAGTCTCCTGTGAGTGTACGGGCCACTTCCCATTCTTGAAATGTTCTCCTCCCTACAGTGCCTCTCTTGATCTCCAGTCTCTGATTGCCGCTTTCATGGTTCCTTTCCTTAACTTTTCAAAAGTACTTCATATGCATAATGTGGCTCACATACATGACCCAGAATATAGGAATGTGGGCTAAATATGTGGTAGTTGCCATTGTACAAATAAAGAGGTAGAGGCTGAGAGAATTTAAGCAACTTGTTTAAAAAATTGCATACCTCATAACTAATGGTGCCAAGATTTCATACCAGGTCTGTCTCCAAAGTCCTGTCTATACCGTCTTTAGCTAATGACTCTGGAGACTGAAAAGTTTTCTTCTCAGAGCCCAAGATGGTGACAAAGACTCATTTATTTACTCCATTGCCTCTCGTAATTGTGGCTTCATGAATTTTTGTCTTTATTTTACTTGTGGAGACATGAGCAATATACCTGGAACACACTCACCTACCAAGCCAGCTGCTTAATCTACAAAACTGCATGTACATGTAGGTTTTCTTTTCTTCTTTATTATACAATAGAAGACTAACCCTGTCCATTTATGCCATCTCTCTTATTTTGCTTTCTTAAGGTTTCACCCTTTCTTTTCTGGTTCCACAATTTCCTACTCATTGCATCAGCTTCAGAAGCCTGAAAACATGCTGTTCTGCCTCACTCTAAAGAAACCCTTTCTTGAGACCATGTTGCATGGCATCTTCTGTCCTGTTTCTGCAAAGATTCTGCACTCAACTGTTCCCACTTCCTCACTTCCCATTTATGTTTTAACCTAAGTTCACCACTGAAAATCCTATGAGTAGCAGAGAAGCTCTAACAATAGTGCTGGGCATGGCACAGTGTCAGAGAGTGTTTCGTTCTGTTGTACATAGGGTCACTATCAGTTGGACCCACCTGACACCACCTAACAACAATAGCAACAAGTTTTTCTCAGGCTGTGTTCCCATTTCTCATCTGAAACCACTCTTGACAAGGTCTCTAAAGACCTCCCTCCTGCAGAGAGATTCAGTGGAACTTCCTGTCCTCCTGATCCACAGCTTTCTGTTATTTCCTTGGCTTCCAGCCTGCTCCACCCTCTGGCTTTTCCTCCTAACTCCATCTCTGTGCCTTCTCATCCTGCTTTTCTAGTTCCTCTTCCGCTCCCCTCATCAGTGTTGGAATGTTCCCAGGGCTTGATCTTTGGCCCTCTTTTACTTCCTATCCACCTTGATGATTATCCAGTCTTGATGATTTCATTCAGTTTTGTGGATTTAAATACCACCTATTTGATGACCAGTGAAAGAAGGTTGTGGCAATCCACTCCACAGACAATCTCGAAACAGTCAGCCATTGAAAACCCTCTGAGGGTCGCTATGAGTAGGACAAAACTTGATGGCACCTAACAACAACAACATTTGATGACCAAATTCTTATCTTACCTTGATTTTTGTGCTGGTTCCAGAATTATCCATCCAACTCTATTGTTCAACATCCTGATTCAGGTGTTCAATGGACATTTTAAACAACATAAACAAATGAAAAATCAACTTAATTCACCTCAAATTTGCCCTTTGGGAATCTTCCCAGCCTTCCTAAATGGTACCATCATTCCCCTCAGCAATCAGTGCTTCCCCAACATGGAACGCATCCACCAGCACAGTCATCTCTCCTCCAAATCATGTTTCAGTTCCAACCTAATCTTCAATTCCATTGCCACAATTCTAGTTCCATTTGCCTTAACATCTTACCTTTGAACAGGCATCTCGCCTTCCACTCTGGCTTCCATCCAATCTGTTCTTTTCCCAGAAGCCTCTATTGTAAAATCTGGATCAGAACATGTCATGTCCTTCCATCCTGTAGAACTTAGCACAGAGCCCTCCTCCTTATCCCTACTCTATCTCATCCTCTCTTACAACATTCAAGCTTTGACTTTTTTTTTTTTTTTTTTTGCTTTTGCCCATGCTGGTCCTTAACTTTGACATAATTTGTAGAACTGAATTATTTTTTTTTTTCGGTACTGGGGGTTGAACCCAGGGCCTCAAGAATGCTTTGTCACCATCTACCAATGAGCTGTACCCCCAGCCCATTTTTCACTTTTGATTTTGAGACAGGATCTCATTAAGTTATGCAGGCTGCCTCTAACCTTGAACTGGTGATCCTCATGCCTCAGCCTCCCAAGTGGTTAGGATTATAGGAGTGCGCCACTGTGCCTGGCTTATAACTGAACTCTTTTAGTTTCCATTCAGACATGCTCTTGCCACAGATATTTGTTGGATCACTTTATAAAAAGTGGCCACCCTGTCCCCAAACAGTGTTTCATTTCCCCCGGTCATTTCCTTCTGTTTCTATCACCATCTAAGATTGTCTTCTGTACTTAATTACTTGTTGTCTATTCTCTGCCTCCACTCTCTAGAGTAATAGTATCTGGGGGAACTTTCCTGCAGCATTGAAGACACCTTTCTGTGCTGTTCCATATTGTAACTACAAGTCACATATAGTTATCGATCACTTGGAAATTTACTGGTAGGACTGAGAAATTCAATTTTTTTTTTCCAGTACTGGAGGTTGAACCCAGGGCCTTGCACATGCTTTGCAAGTGCTCTACCAGTGGGCTGCAACCCTAGCCCATATTTTTAATTTTGGTCTTGAGACAGGGTTTCACTAAATTACACAGGCGGCCTTTGGCCTCGAACTTGTGATCCTCCTGTGTCCACCTCCTGAGTCACTGGGATTACGGGCTTATGCCACTGTGACAGGCTAGGAATTATATTTTTAATCTGAATCAATTTAAATTTTAACACAAATAGCCACATATGGCTAGTTGTGACGATATGAACAATACTTTTCAAACGTATGCTCCATGAGAGCAGGGTTCTGTATCTCATTTGTTCTGTGTTGCATCCTCAGTGCTTAAAACAGTACCTGAAACAGCAAAGCTGCTTGGCACCATCTGTTTAATGAATAAACGAATGAGTGAGTGATACCGGGTTGGGATGAAATTCTGAGAGAAAAGGAAGATTGTCGTTAATTGTAGTATGCGTCGTAAGACAACTCTCCTTCAGGAAATGTGTTTGGACTATATGTGGCTTCCCTGAGATTCTTAATTAGGATTCTAAGAGAGGGATCTAATATTGTAAATTAAATTTTTGACCATGTCGAAACATCCATGATTCTTCTGCTGTGTTTTGTTAACCAGTGATACAATTATGCTATCTCTGGTGTTATCATACGTAATTAATGAATTAATCAATTTACTTAATTCACAGGCAGAAAGATATTCTGTTTTCTAGTGTTGTCTACTAATTATGCAGTAAATCAAGGCTTTGGAGAGTTTCAACAACCATTCATTTTTTATGAATTAATCTTTCTTTGGCTTTCTTCGCTAGGAGTGAGCAAATAATGCAAACATAGACACAAGGATACGTGAAGTCTGAATGCTAAGAGCATGCAGAAGTTGTAGCTGAATATAAAAAATGGATAGCATTAATTTTCAAATGGTGTGCTAATGTCACTGAGCACAGGAAGGGCCAATCTGTGCCATGAAAAGGAGAGACTTTGTGGTATGAGGTCAAACACATATTAAGTCTTGGCTTTCTTAGAAAAAGATATCAAACATGAAATCAGCAAGATGCATGAAGAAGAATATACAAACAATACATATAATAAAAAGCTAGAATACATGGCTAAAGTACAACTTTGCCCACTTTCATATTAATATCTGTATAGGCATCTACAAGCTATGCCACTCTGGTGTCTAATTCTGTCAGATCTTGGAAGCTAAGCAGAGTTGGGCCTGGTTTGTACTTGGATGGGAGACTACCTGGGAACACTAGGTTCTGTAGGCTTGGGAGAAGAATCTGACAACCCACTTCCCAAAAAACAATCAGCTATTGAAAACCCTGTGAGTAGCAGAGAAGCACTGGCATAGTGATGAGTATGGCACAGTGTCAGGAAGTGTTTCATTCTGTTGTACATAGGATTGCTATGAGTCCAACCTTGTTGAATGGCACCTAACAACAATAAGGCACCTAACAACAATAAAGAATAATTACTGATCCTACTGAGGTTACTGTTGCTATTACCATGATATCATTTTTTGAGAAACTACAGTGTGGCAGGAACTATATCAAATAACTGTACACATAATTCTGTTTAATCATGAGATCAACTCCATTTGATGGATGTTAATTCCTCCATTTTTTTTAGATGATGAAACAAGGTCAGATTTGATTCAAGTTGTGAGTGGTGGAGCTATAGTCTTGTCTCAAATGAGTCTGACTCCAAAGTCTGTGCTCTTAAAAAGAAAAGAATTTCAAAACCTAATATTCTTTATAGTATTCAAATATAAACCCATGGGAGTTTCTGGGTATGTGAAACATGGCTCAGTTTTGAATATGACATTTTAATAAAGTTGTTTCTCTTTTCCTGATTTAATTGTTCACACTCACAGTGTAGAAAAATGGAAAATATGCCATTTAAATGAATAAAGCAAGTTAGATGTGAGACATGGAGTGGTGGGGTCTGCAGCAAAACCAAAATATATGTCTATCCAAATGCATCACAATTCATTTTAATATACTGTTATGAGGTCACTTGTGTTTCCACAAAAGAGATATTTTAAAGTCCTTACCCCTCACACCTTAGCATGTCAGCTTCTTTGGCAAAGGTTTGCTAAAGACATAAGACTAGATAATACTAGCATAGAGTGGGCCCCTCATCCAATATGGCTGGTTTACTTAAAAGAAACACAGATAAGGACTCAGGGAGAATACCACGCCAAGGTGGAGGGCAAAATGATACATTTACAAGCCAAGAGATGTCAAACATTGCTATCAGCCCATCAGCTGCTAGGAAGAAACAAGGGCAGAGTCTTTAAAGTTTCAGAGGGACCATGGTCCTGCTATCACCTTGATTTTAGACTTCTAGCATCCAGAACTGGGAGAGAATAAAATTATTTTACTTCATCCAACTTGTGATACTTTGTTAGAACAGCTCTGGGAAACTAACACAGAGGCACGGAAAGGACCTTCCAGGGTCTAAAAGAGCATATTAAGTGTAGTTGCTATGACTCAGCTTAAACCCTTGACACAGGGTCTAGGGGCAAATACAGTCATCAAGCACAAATAAAGCAGAGCAAACTAGGCATAGTTCTGAATTTCTCTGATTTTATATGACAAATTATAGAGCACTTAGTACTTTCTAGATATTATCTAAGAGTTTTATAAATATTAACTGATTATAATCCTAATTTTTGGAAATTATTACTGGTATGTAATTATATATATATATATATATATATATATATGTATATATATATATATATATATATATATATATATATATATATATATATATATATGGGCAAATGTAGGCATACAGAAGGTAATGACACAGCTCCTAAGTGTCAGAGGGGAAATCACCCTCAGGGAATCTGCTGCTTAGAGTCTATGCTCTTGACCACTATTCCATGCTAAGGTAGCTGAGAATGGACATCACTTATGATGAGTGCTCTAGCTTCACCTTTAACTTTAGTGATTGATAGGTGAAGAGTACACTTCCCCTCTCCTATAGTCTGAATGTTTTTGTCTCCCCCACATTTATATATTGAAACCTAAACCCCAAAGTGATGGGAATAGGAAGTGATTAGGATTTTAGAAAAAGCTCTCATCAATGGTATTAGTGACCTTATTAAAAAAAAAAAAAAGGCCCCAGAGAGCTGCCTTGCTCTTTCCACCATATGACCACAATGAGAAGATGCCATCTTTGAATCTTAAAGCAGTCCCTCACCAGAAAGCAAATCTCTCAGTTTCCTGATCTTGGACTCTGGAGCCTCCAGAACTGTGAGAAACTTATTTATAAGCCACTCTAATTATAGTATTTTTTTACAGCAACCCAGATGGACTAAGACACACTACTTTTATAAGTCTTTACAGAGCCTCTGATTGTTGTACTTCCTTCAAGGATGCTCAGTAGTTTCTAATTTTTTTCTCCAATGTGAAGAAGGAACAACATTGGATCATCTAGTTTCTTTCTATGGTTGTTGTTAGGTGCCATCCAGTCAAATCTGACTCATAGTGACATGTACAACAAAACGAAACGCTCCCTGACACTGTGCCATGTCCAATACTATGTCAGTGCTTCTCTGCTATTCATAGCATTTCCAATGGCGTATTGTTTTGGGAGTGGGTTGCCAAGTCCTTCTCCCTAGCCTGCAGTACCTAATATTCCCAGCCTGTCTCCCATCCAAGGACTAACCAGGCCAACACTGCTTAGCTTCCAAGACCAGGTGAGATCTGATGCAGGGGTGCCATTCCTGCAGATCCCTTTTTATAGTAGCCCTGATGTATACTTAAAGGCCTAAAAAAGGTATTATGGCTGTGGCTAAAAATATCTACTTCAACTCTATATTAAAAGCCTGGAGAAATAACTCTTGGAAATAATCAAGATCCCATTGGATATGAGGGAGAGTTGAATCCAGCTCTTCTTGAAAGTTCCCTTTTCCCCCCGTACAATTACCTTGGTACATGTTTGCAAATCCTTTTCAGCATAGTTACACAGAAAGTCTCCAGTAAGCACCAATAATGTAGCCATGGATTTTCTCTCCCAGCTGTCCTACCTTTCTTCCACCTTGGAGACTGATTGAGGTCTGGGCTTTGGTGAGCATTTGTGATATCTAGGGTGGTGGCTCAAGTCAAGCCTCTAGTCCCCAGATTGGGAGTGTTTTTATTGGATTGTGCCTAAATCAAGACAGACTTGAAGGTGTTTGCTTATTGTTTTAATCCTCGCAAGCCTATGTTTAAGCACATGCAGAGGTAGCCTCAAAAACTTGGTTACCTCACCGAGCTTGATCCCAGTTACGGTTGGTACCTGGTCTCTCTGCGGCTATGAGAAAGTCAGGAAGTGTCTGATGCAGTCAGGACAGTTCTGCCTGTTACCCCCTCTTGAGGCCTTCCTGAACGTGAAAATCTTCCTGGTCCTCTAGCAGTACATTGATAGGGAGTGGGTCAGCAGACAACCAGCATTTTATCCTATTCCCCTACATTGGTGCTTCTGAAACTTTGGCATGTATCAGAATCACCAGGAATCCACATTAAAAACTCAGCTTTTGTGCATCCACCTTGGAGTTTCTAAGTCAACATGTCTGGGATGGATCCTGGGAGTCTATATATCTAAGATATTGCCAAATAATACTGAGGCTGCTGCAGGTCAAGGAACCACACCTAGAGATCCACTAGTCTATATTATGCCATAAGATTTCTGGCCTTTCAGTTTAATTTACTAAGGAAAGAATTAAGTCCACATTTGCATTCACTACTCTAGAAAGCTTCTAGAACCACAACTAGCTGTCTGAGCTAACACATTGGCAGCACAGCACACACTCTGAAGGTGTATTTGAATCATCCAATTCAGAACTGTCAATGCCTTTTTATGAAATGCCTTCAAGATCCATCTCCATAAATACACCAAAGGTTTTCATGATATGTTGTTATTGTTAGGTGTCATTGAGTCGGATCCCTGTATACAGCAGAATGAAGCACTACCTAGCATTGTGCCACGCACACAATCTTTTTATGTTTAAGCCCATTGATGCAGCCACTGTGTTCCTTCTCATTTTGAATTGTGCCACATGAGCAAAAGGAGGTCCCACAGGCTTTACTTCATTCCTGTCATTAAGGTCAACTGTACTCTGAAGAGGCAACTCTTTCCCAGTTGTCTTGAATGCCTTCCAGTCTGGGGGATTCATTTTCTTGCACTTTATTTGACAGTGCTTCCCTGCTACTCATAGTGATTTCAATGGCTAATTGTTTGAGGAGTGGACTGCTGGGTCTTTCTCCCTCGTCTGCCTTAGTCTGGAAGCTCAACTGAAACCTGTCCACCATGGGTGGCTCTACTGGTATCTGAAATACCAGAGGCCCAACTTTCAACATCACAGCAACATGCAAGCCCCTACAGCACGATAAGCTGACAGACACATGGCGGGTTATGATATATGTTGCCAAATTTCTGTACTTTTTATTTGTTTTGACTGCAAATTTCTCATAGTCATCCATGCTGAGATAGGATACTGGATTTGGCTTATATTAATGGTTAGGGACATTTGGGGGCTAGCTATTATTACTCTCCTGAAAAGAAGTTTCTACTTCCTCGGGCAGTAGAAGGCATATTTCTTGAGATAAGGGAGTATTTCTTGGGTGTTTTTTAGAGGATATTAGTGACTTCAGGATGTTACTCTGAATTTTCTCCAGCTATCACCTTTCCAATTGTCGGCAGTCAGATCACTACCAGTCCTTCTCATAACAGGCTTCATGCAGCTGTGAATTCAATCATCAGTCTATTTCAGCACTCTTGTGAATCTAACTCTGTGCTTTGTCTATTGGAGACTTTATCCTTTATCTTTACAAGAGGTTTTTTTTTTTTTTTTTTTTTCATGATGGTCAGAACAGTCACTTTGGGCTTTGACACAAGAAACTACATATTTTAATTTGCTATCCTCTCCCTTTGACGGCAACCAGTATGAACCTCACCCCAGTCCCAGAATTTCTTGTGTCTTTTAACTTGTTTTATGGAACTGAATCATGTTCTCCAGATTTTTGTTTCCAATGGGCATATGATGCCAAGTATCCAGAGGCACTAACCTAGTTATCTTGTCATAGTACCTTTTGCCTAATTACCATTTCCTAATAGCACACATTTTCCTGATGATGTAAGCTGCCTGCTACTCCATGTTCCAATTTTCACATCAGAGTTCTCTGGTTGTAAACAAAAAGAGCCTAAGGAAAAGAATGCATGGTATTACTAGATAGTTATCATGTCTTTAGAATTGGAGGAAAAGCTGAAATTTAAGCTTTGGAAAGTACTACAACCAGAAGAGCTCTGGACAGCTCCAGAGCAGAAATTAACAGGGAGACTTTTTTAGAGGTACGTGATAAAAATGAATGACCTGCAAGTATTTTCAGTTAATAAAGAATAAGGCTGAATATTCTCATTCCAGGAAGAAGATAAACTCTCCTTAACCATGTGCCCGCTCATTTGCTAGAATAGGGGCAGTCACTATGTCAATTGGCTTGTTCATCGCTGTGGCGAAATACCTGACAGAAACAACTTATGGGAGAAAAGATTTATTTGGGCTGAAGATTTGGAGATCTCAGTCCATAGTGGTGGGGAGGCCTGCCAGAGCAGCTGGTAGCAGCATCAACATGGCAGCAGAGCAGATGGCAAGGCCTGTGGCAAGGACTTCAAATTGCAGCAGAAGGGAGCAAAGAGAGCTTATGGGAAATGGGGACCCATGGAAAACCTCCATCACCTGCCCCTAGTGACTTACTTCGGCCACCCAGGTCCCACTTCCCAAAGTTTCATAGCTTTCCAGGACAGTGCCACCAGCTGGAGGTCAAGCATTCAAACACATGACCTTTGGGGGACATTTTAGATTCAAACCATAACAGTCACTCTGATTATCTGTCTCATTAATATTTTATTCAATTGGGAAAATATTTCCCAAAAACAAAATTAGGATGCCATGTCCACAAGAAAGGGGAAAAGATGCTGGACAAGTAAAAGCACATTGTGTCCACTCTGGTCATAAAATCTGGCTTATGTCAAGGTGTGACATTGCATAACTCCCTGGTATATGTAAATAATATTTGTAAGTTGTGAAAAATTCACATACACTTGAGGTTTTTATTTCACAAAATTTTTGGCTTTGGGAGAGTCTAGTTTCTGGATTGCCTTTGTTCTTTTTTTTTTTTTTTTTGGCTTCTCTCAGTACAAAATTATATGAACCTTTTTGGTAAATCATAGCATCTTTTTAAGGATAACAAAATGAAGAAAGACACAAGTGGGTTTTAATATCCAAGAGTGTAATAGTGTAAATCTCCTTTTAAACTTAAACCATATGGGTTTGCAGAGTGGTTGAAAATAAGTTTGAAAGGCATTAATAGCCTTTACTAAATAGAAACAGACACCAAGCTAAGCACATAAACAGCCAGAAAACCAATGGGATGAGAGAGACATACAATAAATACAATCAAAAAGACTCAATCAAATGTAGAATGCAGCACATCAAAGGTAAAACCTTTACCTATTATTAATTATGACAGTAATTTCTATCTCATAACATCTCACATAGCAACTGTAACCAAGAACATCTGCATTTTAAACTGAAGGTGCCTCCTATGCTGAAGGGAAGCAGGATATAAGCACACCTTCCAGGAGCAAAGGAAATGGTTGAGCAACGTCCAAGCATTCATGCAAATCACCAACTACCTTATATGATGTTGGAAGAATAGCACCCCCTGAGCGTAACGATGGTGTGGAATTCTAAATAGTTTGAACAAGAAGGAAAGGTAACGTGAAGATCCTAGGTTTCTTTGTTACATAATCTATGCTTTATATTTGAATAAATGCAAATAAAAATAATACCCTTTTTCATAAATACTATTCAACCAAATTATAAGTAATCACAAATATATTTCATCTAAAAACAAGTGGACAAAAGCAATCATACAAGACCAAGATTTGCTCATAAGATTTACTTAAAATCAAATCTCTCAAGACTTCTCTCATGTCTGTTTGATCAAAATCTGTTTCTTTCTTATCATGAACCTACAGAATCCTCACACATGCTTTCCAAGACCTTACACCATGTCTAGCCTGTGGCCTCCATATACACTAGGTCAGCCTTCTTTCTTGAGCTCACTAAAGCAAATATTGACTAAAGTCAAAATAAAGAAGTCATAAGAGAGCTTCTAGTGGTTGAGCTAATTTCTCCTGATAAATCATTAATTGGTACTTATTTGGATATCTAGGTCAATCCCAGCTTCTTATGACAGCTGTTAATAAAACATCTCTTTTAATTTTAAAAGAGTGATGAGTATCCTATGGGCTGAACTCCTCCTAAACATTTTATGTACATGCTGTGATATAGACAAATGTCCCCAAAGGTCCACGTTAAAGGCTTGTCCCCAGGGTGGTGGTAGTGGGAGGTGCTGTGGACCTTTGAGAGGTGGGAATGTGTAGGAGATCCTTAGGTCATCAAGATCATGACCTCAAAGAGGACTATGAGATTCTGGCCTGTTCTCTCTCCCTGACCCTCTCTCTCTCTCTGCACCCCCCTCTGCTCCCCCACCCCTTTTCCTGGCTAGAGATGTAAGCACTTGCTCTGACATGCATTCCTGCCAAGATATGCTACCCTTGCAAGAGACCTAAACCAATGGGGCCACCTGATCTTGGACTTGAGCATCCAGAACCATGAGCCAAAATAAACTTATCTTTACTTCATAAGTAGCCTGTGCCAGGTATTTCATCATAGTGTTACAAAGCTGACTAATACAGTGTGTCTCCTCAAGCAGGTCTTACTCCAGTTATGTGAGTTCTTACAATAAATACAGTACAGTTTTCTATATGAGTCTCATCTTGGATACAAATATTTTCTGTCCCAGAATCCCTGGCAACTAGGGTAGATGATGTTGTTAGGTGCTGTCAAGTTGGTGTTCGACTCATAGCGACCCTACGTACAACAGGCAAAACACTATTGTCATGCTTCTCTGCTATTCCTAGGGTTTTCAATGGTTGGTTGTTTTTTGGGAGTGGGTTGCCAGGTCCGTCTCCCAGGCCTACAGCACCTGATGTTCCCGGGTGGTCTCCCATCCAAGGACTAATCAGGCCCGACCCTGCTTAGCTTCTGAGATCTGATGGGATGGAAAGCCACAGTGTTATGACTGCAGGGTAGTGTAGATATGTGTCATAAATCCAACCTAACTGATCTACCCTTGTGAGACTTCATTCAGAATTCAGTGACCTGAGGTAGGAGGCTTTTCATTGGTGTGGAAGAGCATTTGTTCTTCTGACATGGGTGGCAGCAGAAACGGGTAGCACTTGGGCATAGAAAACTTCCTGTCCACTTGGGCTCAGGAGGCAGCAGTAGTGATGGCATCCTCATTTGTCTAATTCTTCTTCATGGCTTAGGGCATTGGGCATTGTTCCTGACACTTTCAATGGAGCCTGTTCCTTCATTGCGCCTACTGAGTCTGTAAATTACCTCATAGAACTATGAATTCTAAGAATTAAACATTTTGATTTCACCTTAAAATAGCCAAAATAGATTCTGCTGCACGAAGCTAAGAAATCTGACCAATACAGTATTATTATTATTGTTGTCCTTTAGAGGGTAAAATAAATAGAAGCACATAGAAGCTAATTAGCTCATCTAATACCACATAAAGAGTAAATAAGTGTTGGTGCTAGATTTGGAATCAGTGACTTTTTAACATTTCATCCTGTTCATTAACTTCTCTCCCCAGAATAGGCAACAATTCAAATTGTTCACAATCACATATTCTTTGGGACATATTTGTGCCTAACATTTTAACGGTAAACTTTTAGACAATAAGAACATGGTATGGACCCTTATATGGTGGTGCATACCTATAATCCCTGCACTTGAGAGGCAGACACAGGAGGATTGCAAGTTTGAGGCCAGGCTGCACTATAACAAGACCTGTCAAAAAAAAAAAAAAAAAATTCATGAGTCTCAGGAGTTGTACTGTGAAAGCCTGGTAAGAAAGGGCAGGTGTGAAATAATCCGGGGAGAGTTAGAAGAGAGAGAATAAATGTGCAAAGCAATGTTTTCCATGTTAAACTCTCTTTCTCAAAAACCTCTGAAGCATATACATTCTGGCCATGTCTTTTGCAAAGCATAGTTGAAAACTGAGAGAATACAATGGTAGACAACATCAAAACTGCTCAAGCTACTGTATCTTCATGAAATAGATGCTTGTCCGGGTCTTATCACATTCAGCTCAGTTATATTAGACTTACAGTAATGTGTTACCTGATTTGTTTCTCATTTTCTAGGGCCGTTGTTTCTCTTCTCTGCCATGGTGGCTTGTGTCCACTGTTTGAGCACACAGCCCTGTTTTTCGGTGTCATTCGGGACTCTGCTGGTTGGCGTTATTAGTGAAAGCTTTTCAATTCCTGCTTGCTGATCTGCACACATTGTTTAGAGTTACATAACTCTCTAGAAACGTTTTGTTGAAGGTCATCTGTCTTTGCATAGTTTGATCTCGAGGCTGTGTAAAATGTGTTTCAAGATGTCCATGTCCTTTGACTAGGCAAGTATTCTTCCCTTCTAAGAAAGCTACTTTTGTTTGTACTTTCAGCCAAGTCATTTTTTGTATTGAGTCATTTTGTATTGAGAACTTTCTCTTGCTCTTCCCCGTTCTTCTACTAATTAGATACTTCAGTGGGGCTTTTAAAAAGTAAAGTTCCCATTATTATATTTGAATCATTTCCATTATTATTATGTGTGAATTATCCATTATTTTCACACTTCAATTATTTTTTTCCAGCAAAGATTAAGCACTGTATAAATTGCCTGAAGAGAATATGGTCCAACTTAGTGAAGTTTGGTTTTCATTTCCTTAAATTTTCTCTAAAGACCATAGGTTCATAAATTAAAATTTAAAAATTTCCAAACTGATGACTCCAATGCTGTTGTCTCAATCTGTGACTACTCAGAACTCACTGCAGAACTTTCAACAGAGAGAAGTTTCTATTAGGAAATAACTAGAAAGATATTGGAAAAGCAAAGGGGGAAAATGGAGATGATGAACATCCACAAATGAGCTCAAAGTTGCTCTCATAGAAAGATAAATGGAAGAGGCCATGGAACCCGCACCCAGGTGCCAGGACCTCTCTCCAGAGACCTGGAAGCAGAGAGCAGATGCTGATAGCTGGAGATAGCCCAAAGCAAAGAAAGAGGGAGAAGCACATTGGCTTTTCCATTCCTTCCATATCCAGACATCCAGTTTCCTGTCAGGATCCCCAGGCACAGAGTCTAACTGAAAGTTGGTTGGCACATGAACTTGGAAATGTACATCTCATTCCTTTGTGACACACAGCAGAGCAAAGGAAGATGGAAACACAGTTGAGCAATAGTCCAGTGACCACCACAGCAACCCAAGCCAAAGTTCAGGATTCTGTCCGAAATTGCTTCCTTGTCTTCTTCCCCGGGTAAGTCATTTAATAGGGCATTTGGTAGTCAGCTGTTCCACAAGAGGTTTCATTGCATGAAAAGCTGTTCTGATACTACACACAAAATATTCTTATGTCATCAGATTATAGTTATTTTTCAAATATTAGTTTACTTGCCTTGCCTTAGGATGAGCTGTTTATTCTTCTTCATTCTATATATAGAACCCAAGATACTATCAGTGCTAATGAAGTCGTATAATAACAATTATTATTAGCACGCTTTTATTCCATAAACTGGCAAGTTTCTGGTATGCCTTCAACTCCCTTCCCATTATTATAATCATGTAGTGTCTAGCAACAACATCACATTAAAATTTCAAAGAATTTTTCTATGTTCCCTGACAAAAAAATATTTACTTATTTATAGATTACACTGTCTAGTTTTAGCCCTAAAAGGGCACTGGCATAAGGAAGTTTCTAGTTGATAGTACTGACAGGAGTAAAAGAAAATATAGTAAATGATATTCCATGAAAGTGCTGAGTAATAGCTAGTGATCAAGGTGTTCTGCAGGCACAAGCAAAGAAGGTAGTGGGGACCCAGTGGGAAGGGGAGCAGGTGACACAGAGTTGGTGGTAAAGAAGGATGAAAGTGTCCTTAGATTCATCCACAAAAAAATTAATGATAACCTACGATATGCCAGGCACTGGTCCAGCTCCTGGTAAGACAGACCTTGTGTGCTTTCATGGATCTTATATTCTAGTGGGGAAGACAAACAACACAAGCTTTAAAACCACCACCATTTCAGGTAGCAGTGCTGTAAGGAGGAGGCAATGGTTGCTGAGTGAATAACCCAGAAAGAGTGGCTGGGAAATTCTCTGAGACGGTGATTTAGGTTCTGAGACTCACAGGAGGTGCTTAAGGAGCCAGGATTCCAGACAGGACATAGTCCCAGAAGCCAGAACAAACTTGGCATTTTTAAGTAATCAAGAGGTAGCCACGTGGGCTAGAACACAGGAAGGAGGGAGGGAGAAAATGGAGGGGTTGCAGCAGCAGCTGCATTTTATTAAACCCACAAATTAGGGTGGAACCATTATTCCAGGATGACTGTTAAACAAACAGCACTGGGATTGTAAAGAAGGGATTCTGTTTTGTGTGGCATTGTGCTTGGTGCTTACGGATGTAAAGATGAATAAGGCACAGTCCCCGCCTCTCAGGACTCCCTGCCTAGAGAGGGAAAGACCAGAATCAAAAATGACTCCAGGCAAGCAAAAATCTGCAAAATGCAATGGGAGCATAGAATAAGAAAAAAAATTAATAGGGCAGCAAACCATTAAAGGAAACATTATTTTCATAAAAAATTAAGATGGAGTGTAATACTTTAAGTGTGAAACGAAGTAGTTCAATTTCAGGCAAATGGTGCAATGGACCATTTCATATATTTCTCTCTCCATCACAGTAGAATTTGGAACACAGGGTTTTGGAGCTAGAAGGGACATTAGTTACCACTGAGTTTAAACTCTTTGTTCTTCTAAAGAGGAAATAAGAGAGGCTAAATGACTAGCTCAAGGTCACTAAACTGACACCTGCCAGTGGATCTTCCTAGAACATATCTTGCTTCTCTATATGTATAGCATAGCATGGCCATAGGTGTCAACTTCAACCAATGCGCCATATGTTTTGAGATACAAATTTAAAGTATGAGTCAGCCGATTCCATCCATCCATTCATCCATCCACTCAAAAATTTGTATTTAAAATATGCCTACCGTATGTCATGGAACACCTACTATATGTTAAGCATATATATATATATGCTGTTGAATATTTTATGCTCATCACAGAACTCCTACACAGCAAATCAAAATAAAAAGTTTGAAACTTACAGTTGTTATTTTCACTTATCTAATGCAATGGAAAGTAAGAAGTCATTATAAGCAGAACTATAATTTTTCCAAAGCCTGGCAGTAATTCTGGGCTTCCTGTCTATAAATAGGTTGGTCCACTCTAAGTGGACCCCCCTGCACTTCTTTAATTGACAATTAGTAAGTAACCATCGCAAACAGCTGATGTCGGAATTGCAGATCTAGATGAGCAAACTTCTTACTAGGGCATTTAAAGATATGTCTGTGGGATGACTAATAGCCTATATGGAGAGTGAAATGCTCAGCTGCTCAGAATTCTTAGCAGGTCTCTGAATCCTGTCTAAAAATATTGGCAGCAACATCTGCCCTTACTGGCAACACATGCTGAGAAGGCTTCAGCATTCACCCAGAACAGGTAGGCTCTTGGCTTTCAGGGGGTTGAATAAAAACCCTCTACCCAATAATCTGTGTAGATGGAATTCGAACTTCCTTGGAGATACTGAGAATGGCTGGGAATTTAACTTTGAGTTTCTGGAAGATTGGTATTTAATGAAGAGCCCATCCCTTGAAAGTCAAGAGATGTATGCTATGAACAGTTCCATGGCTTTAAATGTGCACATTGGCACCCCATATCTGCTCTTCACCATGCTCTAGAACCTGCTAGCGACTGTATATCGATGACTTTTTGATAGCTGTACACTCGAGTGCCTTTGCTAATGCTGTTTCCTCTGTTGAGAAGTTCATTCTCTTATTTCTGTGCCTAAAACAAGAGAAAATTAAAAAAAAAAACTGCTTATCTTTGAAGACCTAGCTCAAAATTTACTTGCAACTTTCATCAGGAATAATTATCATATTTTCCCCAGCATTTTATAGCTTTATCACATATAAGCTGTTAGTATGTGCTATATATGGCATATCCTTGAATCTAATCCGCACCCTGTCAACAGTTTTAGAGGGCTACAAAATCAGATGCAGATTAGAATCGCATGCCAATTGGATTCCCACGAGAGAGTTCTCAGGGAGCAGATTAGATTCAAGAATATGCAGTATTTTACATGCATTTATCTAATTTAATTCTTACAACAATCTTTCCCTCATTTACACAGGAGAGAAATAAAGCCAAGGTCAAATTGGTGGTACTTACCTGAGTTGAGATTCAAACCTATGGACTTCTGATTCCAGGCATCCTAGCTTACCTATTTTATTTTCTGGTTATTGGCCTCTATCCTCCAAGCATATCAGAACTAGTTTTATCGATTTCTATGTATATTTAGACTATGGAATATGAACTCTTTGAATCAATGGTCCAAGGTCAAGTGGAGCGAGCGTTTGAGGAAAAACAGATCAACTCATTCTACAAACTTGTGTTGATGTTCTACTTGTTGGTGGCAAGACTAAGGTCGTTATGATAACAACAGTGATTGATTGAGCAGGTCTGAAACTAGAAAGCACTATTTTTACAGGTGCACAAATTCTGATACTTCTGTTTCTTAGGTTTTTTTTTAATCTCTACTACATTGAAGATACATGGTATATGTGTCATTTTGTAACGGGACAGTGAGTGATTGTCTAGAATTATTGATTTGCCTGATTAACACTTAGTGAACATCTATTGTGCTCAAATGGGAGAAGGATGTGACAATCCACTCCTGAGGCAATCCCAAAACAATTAACCACTGAAAACCCTATGAGGGTGGCTATGAGTTGGATAGGACTCCATGGTACCTAACAACAACAACAACAACATTGTGCTCAAAGCGTAAGGTATAAGGTGAAGTCCACGCCCTCAAAACCAAACATAAGTGAGATATGACGTGTATGTATATAAGCATATGGAACCTTGTGTTATCATTCAATTTTAGGGGAAATACTAGGTACATTTCATCAACCCACAGTTTCACTTTTAAGCCATAATTAGTTTGCTGTACATTTCCACTCTCATTCCTAACAGGAAGTAAGCTGAAAGTGAAGGAGAGGGAAGGTTGGAAACAGCATAAGAGGGATGCTAAAGCGCAGGAAGAAAAAACAGCCATAAGACGCCATGATGGTTCTGAATAAATATCTCAAAAACTCATTTTCACTTTTGTTGCAAATGACATGCTTTAAGTCAGAATAGTTAGAGTCAGATGGCGCACCATCCAAAACATTGCCCAGAATGGTAACAATATAAATATATAATGTTTTCTCCTCCCACATACATATTCAAGTACAACTGACATAGTGGAGGTCATTGGTGTTTTACCAATCTGGGAGATTTTTCTATTCCTACATCCCTCACTCTCGTTCCTTTAGGCAAATTAGCAGAGCTCCATCAAAATGCATTCTTAATTCATAAGCAGATAATACTTTGAGCTGGCAAGTCTCATAACTGTCTACAGTGCTGGCATCCTTTTCTCATCCAACGCGCACCAGCAATTGCTCCATGGCCAAATCCACCCCCCATTAAGTCCTTCACTGCACTGTGTATGTCTCTGGCAGGGCCTCCAGAATGTATTGTATATCTAGTTTGTGCCAGTCCAGAGCTAGAAGCCCAACAAAATTGGTTAGGAGAAACACGAACTGGTCAATGAGCTATTTATTCTTCTATTCCATATATACAGCAAGAGTTGTAAGGGATATGTATACATCTTATATATAAGAATATGAATATATATATATATATCCTCTACAACTCTTATCCTACTTTTACCAGCAAGAGACATTTGGTGACTTACTTTTCCCTTGTCATTTTTGTACCAAAGGATAAAGATTACTAGCTGCAATTTATACCTCTTTTGATAATGGAATTTAGAGGTGAAGAATTATAATTTCATGAAGTTGTTTATATCTTGGTTGTAAATGATATCATAGATTTGAAACCCTGTATTGTATTTAAATGTCCATAGGACACCAAGGCCCTTGGAAGCAGAAACTACGCTTTACTCACTACACTGTGTTTATATTCTCTGCATCTCACATGAAGCTTCCAGAATAGGTGTCCAGTACTTCTGAGTTGAATTTAACTCAATAAAAAATTGTGGGTCACTTTGCTAACACTGCAGATAGGATCCTACTGTTGGTGCCACCCAGCTCTGGGGAAATTTTCTGGGATTTTTACAGAATGTAGGCAGCAAGACAAACGGGCATGTGGAATCAGCTTGGAAGAGTGTGGCTTCAAGTTCCCAAATCTAGGGAAATCTTTCAGTCAACAAACTCTATATTTGCATCCCTGCCTGACCCGCTAGATTCTCCCCTAAACTCACACACATAAAGTTGACACTGATAAGAAGACAAGCAAAAGTAAAGGCGTATACAGTTAAACAAAAGGGAAATACCGTAGCTACTTTCACTCTTCCCTGCTAGTGGAACGTGTGACCTTTACACACACTCCCTTCTGCAGTCTGAAGAGTCAAGCGCACACTTTCAAGGTCACCTGTTTTGTCAAGCATGAGATAGTTGC
Source organism: Pedetes capensis (assembly GCA_007922755.1). Taxonomy (NCBI): domain Eukaryota; kingdom Metazoa; phylum Chordata; class Mammalia; order Rodentia; family Pedetidae; genus Pedetes; species Pedetes capensis. The sequence goes on along the minus strand of VMDO01005538.1, from coordinate 41,876 downwards.
AGGAGGATAAGGTGAAGGTGTAAAGAGGAGATGGGCCAAAGTCCTGCTGTTCCTTCTCGTCTTCACTTTATCAGCCAGAGGAGTAATTTTCCCCTGGGGCTCCCTTCCGCTTGGGCGTCATTTTTCAGCGGTGAAAGCTCCATCCGCAGACAGCAGCCTCTCCTCCTGGAGAAAAAGGAGCCGCCACTTTAAATTTTCAGCAGGCAACTGGCATTTTATTATTTACGTATTTCATGTCATTATGTTGGATAATATAACAAATGATGCAATCAGATCCACGGGAAATTTAAAGTGGTGTACACCTGTTCTCACCTGGGAGACGAGCAATAGCTCATACACAACCTTCCCAGCTGAAAACCAGCGGTACCCAGAGCCTCTGCGTAGAACCATGCTTCCGGACTGACAAATAGGCCAAGTCAGAGAACATGAAACGAATTCCTTTAGCCTTCTTTGATGAGCTTTGGACTTGAGTTTCTATAAAATACTTTGTTTTTCTAACTACCAACTTTTTTTTGTGTGAGGGGTGGTGAGTAGCAAAATCATTTCCCTAAACTGCTATGACACAGGAGTATAAAAAGCAAGAAAAAATTGCAACTGTTTTTCTCAGCTCCTGGCTTTGTTTGACTGCTAGATGAACCCACTGGTCCATAATGCTGTTACTTATGTGTGGAAATCGTGTGCAGAGGAACCGTGATAGTATTTCCTGTAGTCAGTGAACCAGGAAAATATACTTCTCAAAAGAAATTAATCATGAGCCATGTAAAAGAACTGGCTCCACATTCATCCTCACACTTTCAGCAATTTGAAAATTATTCAAGGTACAAAATGACTTAAACATATATCTGACCAGATGTCTGGGATCATATTAAGTTAATATTAGCATGGCTAGAACACAAGAAACTAGACACCCACGTTTTCAGCCATTCACCCAGTACAAGGCCATCTTCCTGAAGGAGGGCAAAGAGTTGGGTAAAAATCTTTCTTTGCCTTTGTAATGCTTTTATCACAGATCCTCATGGACTCTCCTAGTGAATTAAATTTACTTAGTAGGGCTGATGGGAGAAGGACCTGGCAGTCCACTTCCAAAACAACCATTGAAAACCCTATGAATAGCAGAGAAGCACTGCTCAAATACGGTGCTGGAAAATGAGCCCCCCAGGCTGGAAGGCACTCAATAAATGACTGGCAAAGGATTGTCTCCTCAAAGTAGAGTTGTCCGTAATGATGGGAATAGAATAAAGCACCTGGGACCTCCTTTTACTGATATATCACAATTCAAAATGAGAAGAAACAGTGACTGCAACAATGGGCTCAAATATAAAAAGATCGTGTGCATGGCCAGTGTTGGGTAGTGTTTCGTTCTGTTGTACATAGGATTGCTATGAGATGGATCCAACTTAAAGGCACATAACAACAACAACAGTAGGTCTGACAGAAAAAATACAGGACACTCCATTAATTTAAAATTTAGATAAACAACAAATAAGGGGTAAAAGCATATCTCAGATATTGGACATATCTCAAGTATTGGACCAATACCTCAGCTAGAGGTATAGGGTATAACCCACACTTGCCAACATATCCAATTAGTAAGACAAGATGTATGGATTTTTAATGAAATTTTAACTATAATAAAATAAACTATATTAAATACTTCGTCTGCAGCTGTAGCCCTGTGGCATCCGATCCCATCAGATGTTGGAAGCTAAGCAGTGTCGGGCCTGGTTAGTACCTGGATGGGAGACCGCCTGGGAACACCAGAAGCTGTAGGCTTGGGAGAAGGACCTGGCAACCCCCTCCCAAAAATCAATCTGCCACTGAAAACCCTATGAACAGCAGAGAAGCACTGATAATAGTGTTTCCCCTGTTGTACAGA
>VMDO01005538.1:0-35000 GCA_007922755.1 Pedetes capensis | reverse complement strand
GGAGAAGATGCTGTCTCCCTAAAACAGAGTGGCAATAGATGAATGTCTTCAAGAAGGTAGTTGTTTAACTTAGGTTGAACCTATCAGCCTGCCCTTCAATTGTTATGATTAATAAGTAATTTTAACATCGTACAATTGGGTAGAACCAAAGAAACCTAAACATTTTTTTGCTAACATATTCCGAGGTTGTTCTAAAAATGAAAATAAAACAAGAGTTAGCCTATATACAAATAATGCCAATCTGGAAGGCCCAAATAAGGAGTGCAACTATGAAAATGATCATCTTCTGGTTCATAAAAAAAAGGCATGAAACCCTTTGGATTCTTCCCTTGATACAAAGAAAAATTACTTTGTTGAAGAAGACCTGAAATGTGGGTGATGAGTTTAACCCAGGATAAAAGCCATCAAGTTGACATGTAATGGCAGTTGTATGAGATAACAACAGACATGGATGACATGTGGAAACATTGGAGATAAATTAGTAATGTAACAACAGAATTTAAAATGATATTAGATGTCAAAAAGACAAGAATCGCTGTAGAGTGCTGTTACAGTTTGGATCTAAACATCCCCCAAAGATCCATAGGCTAAAGTCTTGGTCACCAGCCTGTGGCATTAATTGGAAGGTGGGGGAACTTTGCTAGTAAGGTGGGTACAGTGGCAGGAAGGTTACTGGGGGCATGCCTTTGAAGGGAGTATTGGGCCTCTGGAGTGCCTGCTCGTGCGCTCTCTCTCTCTCTCTGTCTCTGTCTCTGTCTCTGTCTCTGTCTCTCTGTCTGTCTCTCTCTCTCTCTCTCTCTCTCTCTCTCTCTCTCTTTCTCTCTCTCTCTCCTTTTCAACTACCATCAGGTGAAGAGTCTTCCCCTGACATACTCCCCTGCTGCCATGATATTCTCTCTTACCACAGGCCCAAAGGAATTGGGCCAAGTGATCAATGAACCCAAATCATTCTTTCCTCGATATAAGTTGTTTATTTCAGGCACTTTATCATTGGAATGGAAAGTTGACTAACACAAGGGCAAATTTGGGATCCTTTGTGAGATTCCAGGGGAAAAGATCACAAATGTTGAAATAACAAAAAAGAAAAGTGATATAACTATAAGGAACTAGAGGCTGAAATAATTGTGGTTTATGAAGAAAAGCTAAAGCAAATACAACACAAAAAAATAGCAAAGAGGTTATTGGGAAAAAATTCTCAAACTAAAGAAAGGTAAGATATCATAAGCTAATAATTTTTCTGCAGCTGTACCACTGTGGTATCCCATCAGATCTCAGAAGCTAAGGAGGGTCGGGCCTGGTTAGTACTTGGGTGAGAGACTCCCTGGGAACACTATGTGGGATAGGCTTGGGAGAAGGACCCAGCGATCTACTCCCAAAAAATAATCAGCCATTGAAAACCCTATGAATAGCAGAGAAGCTCTGACAATAGTGTTTCGCCTGTTGTACATAGGTCGCTATGAGTTGGACTCCACCTCAATGGCACCTAACAACAACAACAACAAACAATTTTTAGGAAAAAAAAATGTGAAATCATACCCATAACTGGGCTTATTCTGTGTGGTCATTTGTTTTTTGTTTGTTTTAAAGCCATACATTATTTTATATTCCTCCTTTGAGAACTGAAGTTCAATTCCCTTTCCCTTGAATGTGGGTCAGATTTAGTGACTTGCTTCTAATAGAATAAAGTGGAAATGTCTTAGAGATTAGAATATAAAAAATACCACATTGTAGCTTGTTGTATGTCCTCTCTCTCTCTCATTCTCTCTCCCCGCTTCTTCCCTCCCACACACTCTTTTAAAATGAAACTATTCATCCTAATTTTAATTCAAGTAAAATTTCTTCTTCTTCTTCTTCTTTTTTTTTTTTTGTGGTATTGGGGATCAAACCCAGGGCCTTTCACATGCTAAGCAAGTGCTTGACCACCCAGGCTTCTTAAAAATTTTTGTATTAAAATTTCTCTAATTTGAACCAAGTGTCATGGTGCACTCCTGTAATCCCAGCAAGTCAGGAGGCTGAGGCAGGAGGATCACGAGTTTGAGGTCTGAGGTAATCTGAGCAACACAGCAAGGGCCTGACTCAAAATGAAAACACCAAGTAGCTTTGTTGTCGTTATTTAAAGTAGTATGTGATTGATTTATGTACTTTAGCCAGAAAGTCTCTAGAAGAAAAATGTTCAGCATTATAATTCATCTTTATGTAAAGTGAGTGTTTCATAAGAATTATAAGCTTTTGTGAATTAGGATAAATAACATTTATAGTGCTCTCCATGATTTGCTAAATACAAAACTTAAACATTCCTTCCTGAGTTCTTTATCCAGCATTTTACCACCTGGTGGAACCAGCAGCTCCTGAGTGAATATTCCTAGTTTTCACATGTGCAAGAGAACGTTAAAATGTTTGTGCAGTATTCTTGTTGCTCATCCCCCGCCCCACCTGCACACACTTATCTTCCAGAAATAAATCTGAATAAAAGATGGTTATTTTTTCCCCTTTACTTTTATGGTAAGCTGTTTTAGTACAAAGGTCTCACTTCAAACACATTGCCCAAAATAGATTTCCTCCCAGCTTTCCCCATCCACTAAATTGCAGCAATATATGCATGTGTGCCTCCATCAACTTGACCTTGTGAACAAGATAAAGTAAATGCCATTCTTCTTGGACTTTGAGTCCAAAGACATCAATGTGAGTCTCTATTCAGTGTTTCAGAAGCAACAAAAACTAAATCTCTTGCATTTTTCTCATGGCGCTTGAGAAAAGGAAATAAGTTTCAGTATGGATGCATTAGGAGCAATTGGTTCAGCTTTTGTAGCAGAAACACCCCAAATTACAGTGGCTTAAATGGTACAGGAATTTGAGGGGTTTGTTGCTGATGTTTACCATGTAACAGTCAAGTTATTATGCTAGGGCGTTCTTCATTTTTATTCTGCCTTCATCTATGTATAGTTTGTATTTAACAGGATGGACTATCGTTCACATTTCTTTCCACCGGAAAGAGGGAAATGAAATGTTGCTCTTTCTGTTCAAGGGTACATCATGGAGGGTGTACAAGTAATCTTATCTCACTCATTGGCCAGATCTAGCTACAAAGAAGGCTTAGAAAGCATATCTGTTTCAGATGATCATGTGCCAGATAAAAACTATAGGGGTTATAGAAGTCCTTTTACCATAAAAGAGAGGAGGGGTATGCATAGTAGGGGATGTAAGGAAGTAGGTGGGAGAAGGACCCGGTTAGAACCCTTCAGTGGCCCCATAGTCATTGCAAGATGGCAGGGAAATGCCACCCCTCATGATCTAGACCCTACTTCTCCTGACAATCACATGCATCAGCCTATGTTCCTGCCACACACGTGACTGAAATCTCCTTCATTCACTCTCCTCTTTTACACCACTGAATCATCAGACTCCACCAATGAATTATCAGACACCACAGGAGATCCCCTCCCCGCCATCTTCCTGGTGAAATCAACTTACTACTTACCAATTTACTTTCATATCAACTCAAGCATCATCTTTTCTGCAAGCTTTTTCTAGTGCTTGACCCATCCAAGTTGGAGTTACTGTGTGATATAGCATGTATCTATTATGGCATCTCACTGAACTGCAATTGTTTATTTCTAGATTTTCTGTGTCCGCTAGACTATGAGTCCTTTAGCATAAAGAGCAGCATGTCAGCTGTATCTGCATTCAGGCTATGAAAGAAAAATGAAGATGTGGGCAACAATAGCCATTTCTTAGAAGCCTGGGCCAGCAAATGGCTCACATCCCTTTTACGCAATCCCCATTGGTTATAACTTGGTCACATGGTCACACCCAATGTGGAGGAGGTTTGGGAAATGTAGCATAACTGAGCCCAGGAAGAAAACCAGCAAGATTTTAGCAAATAGTCTCTGCCACATCAAATGAGATTATAATGTAGGACACAAAAATGTTTAGCATTTCATGCCACTTTACTTTTTCTGTGGGCCATAGTTGACATCACTAACTGATCACTACTCTGAGCTTGTGTATAATTCCAGAATCCTCCTCAAAATAGTGTCCTAGGGAGCTATCATCCAGAAATCAGTGGGTTTCTGAGCAGAAATCTATTCACCAACCCTTCTGAAGTCCTTATTTAAAAATTAAAACCTAATTAGGAAGCTTATGTCATGATTTGTTCCTTGACCCTTCTGTTATTAGAGTGACCACTTCTGTCACTATACTTTGCCCAGGTCATTCTGGTCCCCTCAGAGATGGTATGGTAGGAAAAAGGTGACCCAGAGTTAGAGGATTCAGGTTCTAATTTTAGTTCTGTGTCTCTAATTCCTTTATCTTTTCTCACTCTGTACTTTTTTCATCTATAAAATAATAATAGTGCCTCACCTACCTGGTAGTTCAGTAAGTTCTTGACAAATGATAAACTCATGGGAGCCATACAGTAACTGTCCAACTTCAGCCCAAAACTGGCCAGAAGTTTGAGGAAGCAGGCCTTTAGCACAATTAAACGGGCAGCTACTGGGATTAGAATCTTTAAACCAAACCAGAAAAACTGACCATTATTGCAGCTTATAAAACAATATATTGTGGAGCTGCAATCACAATATGTTTCTGTTAGAGAAAATTCCCAATAAAGAGTAAAATAGCTATATTATATAACCTGGTTTAAATTTTTGAGTATTTCTTTTTACATGGTAACCAAAAAAAAAGAGCAAAGTCATACTAAATGGCATAGTTATGTTGATACATTGATTTAATATGTGAGTTAGCTTTGGAGTACTACTACTTTTAATCTTGGAAATATTCCAGCTCCACTGATTGGGACTTCATAACTTGTTTGAAAGTCTGCATCACATTTGATTGTTCAAAGGGACTTTTTGGGACGGAACTCCACCAACATCATTAAAGTCTTCAACACACCATAGCTACTTAATCGTCAGTATTTCCTTTCTTTCACAGAATCTGTTTTAAAACTGTAAACACCAAAGGTCAGATGTTTAAATATGAAAGTGTACATCTATAATTTAAACTCCTGTCATTTAAAATGAAAATAAAAGACACCAATACATTTTATTCAATATAGAATTAAGAAGGAAGTCACTGCACAGTAGCGATAGTCTAGGTTGTGAACAAGCAAGCTTTCAATAAATGCCCAAATAAATGCTCCAGATGGCTTCATCTCAGTTTCCCACCCCTCCACACTTCCACTTGATACTTATGCAAGGCTTTTTGTACATACTAAGTACATATTTATCCCTCCAAGGGCTGGTGCTTTTTACTAAGTATAAAGGGAGTCTTTTTCTGACTTGGGATCCAGGTGGCAACTGGTAAAAACAATACTCGAGCTCAAGCCACCAACCACTGTCAGGTGGTGTTTGCTGATAGTCATGACAACTGCTGTTTTGTGACTAGTCAGGAGGGGAAGATTTGGCTGAGGGTGGAATCCACACAATGCAGAGAGGAGATGGAGAATTTCAAAAGAGGGGACAAAGACCTGGAACTTATCCCGCTCGAGGGGCTGGTTTTGGTCTGTGGTAAAGTCCCTAAGGAGGACGTGTCTCCTTTCACCTTGTGAAGCTCTGGGCAGGAACAGGTCTTCTCCAGATTCTAGGTGACAAAGTGTGACATAGAGTGAAGGCGAGAGTCCCTCTTCCTTTCATTGTACACTCTCTCATGACATATGTAAGCCTTAGTCACTTTAGGAGCATTGATGGCAAGCTTTTCCTTAGTGAGCTACACCGGCAATTGTTATTGTTGTTGGGTGCCATCAAGGTGAATCTGACTCATAGCAACCCGATGTACAACAGAATGAAGCACTACCCAACACTGTGCCATGCACATGATGTTTTTATATTTGAGGCCATTGTTGCAGTCACTATGTTTCTTCTCTTTTTGAATTGTGTCACATCTGCAAAGGGAGGTCCTAGAGGCTTTACTCCATTCCTATTATTAAGGTCAACTGTACTCTGAGGAGGCAGCTCTTCCCCAGTGGTCTCTTGAATGCCTTCCAGCCTTGGGGTTCATTTTCTGATACTTTATTTGACAGTGCTTCTCTGCTATTCATAGGGTTTTCCATAGCTAATTGTTTTGGGAGCAGGGCTGCCAGGTCCTTCTCCCTAGTCTGTCTTAGTTTGGAAGCTCAGCTGGAACCTGTGCACCATGGGTGGTTCTGATGGTATCTGAGATACCAGTGGCATAGCTTTCAGCATCACAGTACCATACAAGACCTCCTGCAGGACAAGCTGACAGACAAAGCCCCTAGGACCTCATTATCTCCGGAAATGCCCTCACAGTCACACCTTGAGCTTCATTTTCCCAACTTCCTAGGCATTTCTCAATCCCATCAAGTTGACAATCAAGATCAACCATCACATATGCCTCCAAGCAGTAACTGCAGATGTTTTCATTACATTTGACTCCAAACAGTTCCAGTTATCTTTCATATTCCAGGGTGTTGACTGGAGGACATTGATTTCTTTCTTACCCCCAAGATTAGTGGAACCAACTACAACTTGAAAGGCATTTAAGTTCAAATAATAGTTATAAAGGGAAGGAAGGAAGGAAGGAAGATAGAAAGGCAAAAAACAGTTCTGAGCTGGGCGTGGTGGTTCATACCTGTCATCCCAGCAACTCAGGAGACAAAGGCAGGAGAATAGAAAGTTCGAGGTTAGAGGCAGCCTGGGTAACTTAGCAAGACAGTGTCTCAAAAGAGTGAAAAATGGGCTGGGGATGCAGCTCAGTGGTAGAGCACTTGCAAAGCATATGTGAGGCCCTGGGTTCAAACCCCAAGTACCACAAAAAAGAAAAAAACAAAACAATTCTGGTCCACATGATTGGTGGAAGGTAGTAGAGAAAAGTGATTGTTTTTTATTTTTAATCCAAAAATTAGATATGATTTACATAAATTAAAATGTACTCATTTTAAGCAGAACAATTTTAATGAATTTTGACAAATTTATCTATCAGTGTACCTACCATCACAATTGGTAGAACAATTCTATCACCCATTAGATTTCCTTTTGCCCCATTATAGCTATTCCTCCGCACGTGGCTGCCTTAGGCAACCGTGAATCCAACGTCACTATAGATTGATTTTGGCAGTTGTAGAATTACATGCAAATGGAATTATACAGTATACACTCTTTTGTGTCTGGTTTCTTTCATTTGGTACAATGTTTTGCAATTCAACTACATGTAGTGTATACTAATAATTCATTCCCTTTTATCACTGAGTAGTATTCCATTATATGGACACATCCTAACTTATTTACCCATTCATCAGTTGATGGCCATTTAGGTTGCTTACAATTCGGCGCTATTGTAAATAAAGCCACTCTGAACATTGGTGTACAGGGCTTTCTGTGAATATACGCTTTCACTTCTCTTTGATGAATATCCAGGAATGAAGTGGCTGGATCATATGGTACTGACTTTTAAGAAGCTAGTGAATGTTCTCTAAGTTGTTGTTTCTTCTGTCTTACGTTATCCACTAAGCTGCCTTAGTTCCCCTTTGAAGGTATCTATCTTCAAAAACCATGAACAGAACTGCTTAAAGAAAGGAAAAAGAAGAAGAAGAACCAAAATTTATCCTATCAGTGTCTTCAGGTCAGATTGTGCCTGACACACCTCACAGAGAGAAAGCCCCAAAACTTTCCAAAGAGGCTCTCAGGCTCTTAGTCTCAGCTATCATCAGTACAGCAATCCATCTCCTTTTCATGCTTTTTCATGTTTTTGTTTGTTTGTTTGTTGTGGTACTGGGGGCTGAACCCAGGATCTCAGGCAGACTTTTTGCCAGCACTCTGTCACTGGGCTGCACCCCCAGCCCTGTTTCTATCTTTTATCTTGGAACAGGGTCTCACTAAGTTGTATAGACTGCCTCTGGCCTCAAACCTGTGATCCTCCTGCCTCCACCTCCCAAGTCACTAGGATTACAGACACACAACACCACGTCCAGCCCTTTTCATATTTTTATATGATCTTAACTCCTAAATGTTGGCCTTAGAGATCAGAAAATTTTCTTCTGGGTTTACAGACTTCTGATAGTCCTGAAAATACTTTTCATTTTCTAAAAAAAGATGCTTTGTTTTTCCTAGGCCTTGCCTTAATCTCCAAAGAGTTTAAGTAAAAACATGTCCAGTCTTTTTGGTGGTTTTAGTGTAGAAAATGCCATTTTTATACTACACCAAGTTAAGTCAGTCCCAACATAAGAAATAAAAGCACAATATTCAAACATGTATACCACATAGTTTTTAAATTAATGAAGAGTAGGGGAAAAAATTCTAAATAGCAGAATATGCTAATGCTTTGCATATAGACTTTAAATATCCATAACTTCTCCTGAGCTCAGATTTCTGGAGGTAAGATATTAACTAACTCAGTCAATGATAAAATATTAGGGTTTATTTGTTTTTGGTTTAATCCATTCAAAAGCTTCCAACATGTCCAGGCTTTGGTGAAGGTGGTGATTTGTGGGCAAGTGAGGAGCCAGGTGGTGAAATAATGACCTTTACCTCTACTCTGAAAATCTCTCCTCACCACTGACCTTTGTATCTCATATGAAAACATTTGACTTTAAGTGAAAGTAAATGTGGCTTTTTAGAAGAGTTTCCAAGAACATGTGTACCCAAATGACCATGAAAATGTCCCAAATATTGATTTTGGTGCTACAAATAAACTTTAGCAAGTAGGTGAATTAGCAAATACAGAATTGGTGAATAATGAGGATCAAGTGTAAATGGAATTATGCAGAATGTTACCTTTTTGAGACCGGCTTTATTTACTCAGCTTAATGCTTTTGTAACTCGCCCAACTTGTTTCATTTATTTATCAAATTGCATTCTTTTTACACTCACTAGCAATCCATTGTATGGATTTACTATAGTTTATTTGACAAACATCTAGATTGGTTCCAGATTTTGATAACTGTGGACAGAGCTGCCTTAAGCATTTGTGTACAGATATTTGCATGGATATAAGATTTCAGATATTCTGGGTAGATATTCAGTGATGGGGCTGTCACATTATAAAAGATACATATGTTGAAATTTATAAGAAAGTGGCAATCAATTTTCTAGAGTGTCAGTGTTTGCATTTCCTCTATCATTGTATCAGAATTCTAGTTGTTCCACGTCTCTAGCATTTGATATTTTCAATATGCTTTATATTGATTAGTCTACTGGACACAGTAATATCTTATTATAGTTTTAATTAGTATTTACAGGATGGATAATGATATTAAATATCCTTAAACATCCTGGTATATTCTTTTATTGAAATGTCAATTCATATACTTTTTTAAATAATTGGATTGTTTGCTTTCTTGTTGGATTTTGAGAATTCATATATTCTGGATACAAATCTTTTGTTCAATATGGGATTTACAAATTGGGTTTGATGGCACACACCTGTAATCCCAGCGACTCAGGCTGAGGCAGGAGGATTGTAAATTCAAGGCCAGAGGCAGCCTGCATAACTTAATGAGATCTTGTCTCAAGATAAAAAATTAAGGAAGACAGGTTAAGATGACGAACTAAAAGCAGCCATACTTTGACAGAGAAAGATAAAAGAGTTAAGAACTAGTCACAAAGGTCTCTATTCAGAATGGAGAAATCCTGGAGAGCACCTTTAACCAGTGGAAAATAGTGGTGTGCTATGACACCAGATTAAAAGCAGAAAATTTACCTACTGAGAAGAAGAGGAACTGATAGGACACCATTTCAGAGGCGCCACCCTGGGCAAGCAACAGTGAGTACGGGACAGACTTGGGTCTGCTTAGAGGAGTTGGGGCATGGAGCCCAGCACACATGAAATAAAGACTCCATCATAAAGGACTGGGGGCTAATTTGCAGACTAGACTGCTTCAGATGGGATGGTCAGCACCTCCTGTGTGATAATGTCTCTGCAAGAGGAAGTGTAGGGAACAAGATTGGAGGTGCAGTGGAGTCTGCCCCAACAGGAAAACAAATACCTGTGCAGGTATGTGGGAGCTCTCTAAAAGGCCAAACAGACCAGTGAAAATCTGAAACTGACCTCTGAGCGAGGGCTGTGGGAACACACAGCCTAAGCAGCATAAGCCCATTGGGGGGGGGGCAGTCATGCCAAGGAAGCAGGCATAGTGAGACAAAAGGGCATCATCTTTTTTCCTCATCCCGCCCCCAACAGCCTGGGACAATTAAGGAGCTGTGGCCATAAGGCTTGAATGTTGCCAATTTAATTAAACAAACCCTGAACCTAGACAACAGCTACCCTGAGAGGAGGGTGGATATTTCATGCGCTGCAGCACCAAGAATCTCCCAACGGCCATAGGGAGTCCTCCAGATTGGGAGCACTGCCTATTTAAATAATTCCTAAGGCGAACTTCCAGCAGCCCAGAGAAATTGAGGGCAACTGAGCATATTCCAACAAGTTGGAACCTCCAGTAGGCTTGTCTTCTTCTAAGGCAGTGTGCAATGAACTCAGGAGGAGCCTGGGGAACTGTCTGTGCCCGTGCCAAGTAGTGAAACCCAAATGCCTACAGCGAGGGCAGCAAACAACACAAACTGAGCTATTTAGTCTGTAATTACTCTGGAGAGTGCTAGTTTATGAGCTTTGGCAGCACGCAGTGCTGGAGGTAGTGGCCACTGGGCAGCACCCACTGTCCTGGCAGGGATCCTGACAGTCTGTGGGTCAGAGGGACCAGAACTAGATCACTTCATGAGTGGGTAGAGGTGTTTGGAAAGCATACGCCATCTCTGAGAACTAAGCTGCAACAGAGGTGGGCACTGGGGGTTGGAACAGCTCTTTGGCAATATTTGGAGAGCAGTAGGGAGTCATAAGGAACTGAGTGACTGTCACATAGTTGGATATTGTTGGATTAGCCTTTTCTTTCCATTTTTCCCCCTCCTCTCTTCTATACGTGTAGGTTTCTGATTGTTGATCTTGGAGCCATTATATTATGGCTATGCTGAATTGGTTATTTTCTTTGGTCTCTTTTAAGCTTTTGTCACACCACTTTAATCTCTACTTCTGTAGATTTTGAAATCTTTCTCCACCAACTTCACTAAACACAATTTTCAACCATTAGTCTGTTTAGGTTACCCTAGTCAATTAATGCCTCCCAAATTTATTTATCAAAACCAAAATAGGACATCTCCCACCCTTGCAATTGTTAGAGCTTCTGGAAAGTTCACATTGTCATATATGTGTATATATTTTGTTGTTAGGTGCTGTCAAGTCAGTGTCTGACTCATAGTGACCCTATATACAACAGGCAAAACACTATTGTCAGTGATTCTCTGCTATTCATAAGGTTTTCAATGGCAGATTGATTTTGGGGAGTGGATTGCTGTGTCCTTCTCCCAACCCTACAGTATCTGGTGTTCCCAGGTGGTTCCCCCATCCATGTACTAACCAGGCCCAACCCTGCTTAGCTTCCAAGATCTGATGGAATCAGATGTCACAGTGCTACAGCTACAGGTGCGCGCGCATGTGTTTGTAATCACAAATAAGGAATAAATATCTCCTTAAAGAACACCAGGCCTCAAACAAGGTTAATCAAAATATAAAAGCAAAAGTGGATGAGAGTATTAATCTAGCAGCAGAAATTTTTCTATGTTCTGAGTTAAACTGGAGTCGATAATCCCAAAAAAGGGCATTTACCAAGGGCAATCCCAAGGATATAAGACAGCAATATCCAGACCAAGCAATGGGAAGGGTTCAACCTAAAACCACATGAAACATGAAGAACCAGGTTGAAGAAGATGCCCCTAATGACAAAAGTCCTTCAATGCTTGATTTTAAAGTAACCCAAATATTAGATTCACCAGAAAAAGAATTTAGAAGTCTGCATATGAGCATGTTTAAAGACCTCAAAGACACCACAACCAAATAGATGAAAGGAATTAAAATACTGGACAAAAAAGTGACTTAGAAGAAACATTCAGCAAAGAAATCAAGATCCTTAAGAAGAAACAAACAGGAATTCTGGAATTATAAGACACAGTCAACCATCTTAAAATATCAGTAGAATATTCAGGATCCAGACAGAATGTCTGATACTGAAGAAAAAGTTGAAGAACTTATTCATTCAGATGCCAAGAAAGACAGAGAAAGAGGCATTATGATCAGTACTTTCAAGAGGTCTTTGATAAAATGAAGAGACACAACCTACGACTACAAGGGGTTCATAAAGGAGCTGAAACTAACAGTAGCAGCATAGGAAATGTTTTCAATGAAATAATACCTGAAAACTTCCAAAACCTAAGGGAAGAAATATACAACCAAACCACAGAGGCATCCATAACACCAAATAGAATAGACCAGAATAGATCCTCTCCAGAACACATTATAATTGGAATGCTACATCGAGAGAGCAAAGAAGCTATTTTAATGTCTGCAAGTGAAGCCAGGTGTGGAGGTGCACACCTGTAATCCCAGCAACTCGGGAGGCAGAGGCAGGAGGATCACAAGTTGGAGACCAGAGGTAGTCTGCATAATTTAACCAGACCCTGTCTCAAAAAAAAAAAAAGTAAAATAAATAAATAAATAAATAAATAAATAAAAGTCTGCAAGAGAGAAACACCAAGTCATTTATGAAGGCAACCCCATCAGAATAACAGCTGACTTCTCAATACCAACTGAAAAAGTAAGGAAAATGTGGTTAGATATTATTCAAGTCCTGAAGAAAATGCCAGCCAAGACTACTTTGCCCAGCAAAGCTATCTTTTAAAATAAGGAGAGGTCAAGACATTCCATGATACTGTCAAGTATAAGTAATTTGAGACCACCAAGCCAGCATTGCAAAATATTCTTAAAGAAATACTACATATGGAAGAAGCAAGACAACCCTAATGCAAGACCAAAAGCATGAATCAAAGACATGAGAGGAATTCATGAACACAAGTTAGGTAAGAACCAAAGGAAAAAAAACACAAATATCAAAATGATGCAGAATATTAAGCTTCCCTCAATAATTACTGTAAATGTCAATGATCTTAACTCACCATTCAAAAGGCACAGATTGGCCAATTAGATTAAAATAACAAAAACTCCCAGTATGTGGGATTCAAAAGACTCATCTCATCCACAGAGATCTTCAAAGTCTGAAAATTAAAGGCTAGAAAACAATATACCATGCATGTGGAAACCAGGAAAAAAAAAAAAAAACAGGGGTAGCTATATTAACTCTGACAACCTGGACTTCAATCTTAAATTCATCAGAAGAAACAGATGATTACTATGTATTAGTAAAAGGAACAGCTAACCAGGAAGACACAACTTTACTTAATATTTATTTACCAAACATAGGAGAACCTAATTTCATTAAACAAACATTATTAGCAATAAAAGAACACATTGGTCCAGACATAATAATTATGGGAGATCTCAATATCCTCTTTGCTTCAAGCGACAGTTCATCAAAGTGAAAAATTAGAAGAGAAATGATGGTCTTATACAGCACAATAGACCAACTGGACCTAACAGATGTTTACAGAATATTCTATCCATCAGATATGGAGTACACATTCTTCTCAGCACCACATGGAACTTTTTCTAAAATAGACCACATATTAGCCCACAAAAATGGCCTCAACAAATAAAAAAATATTGAAATCCTCACCTGTACCTTATCAGAGTACAATGGAATAAAACTAGAACTCAAAAGCAAGATAAACTATAGAAATGTTACAAATGAATGGAGACCAAATAACACACTTATTGATCAATGGGTCATTAAAGAAATCAGAAAGGAAATTTAAAAGTTTCTGCAATCAAATGAGGATGAAAACATACCCTAAAAAATATGGAGTACAGCAAAAGCAGTTTTGAGAGGGAAGTTCATAGCCATGACTGCTTTCATCAATAGAATAGGGAAGGCCCAACTAAATAACTTAATGATACACCTCAAGGTGCTAGAAAGCCAACAACAAGCCAACCCCAAAAGGAGTACATAGAAAAAATAGTTATTAAGGTCAAGGCAGAAATTAATGAAATAGAGACTAAAAGAATAATATAGAAAATGAAACCAGAAGCTAGTTCTTTGAGAAGATTCATAAAATCAAAACTCCCTTATCTGTACTCACTAAAAGAAAGAAAGAAAAGCCCCACCACAAAAAAAGTTAGTGATGACAAGGGAGACATAGCAATGAATACCAATGAAATTCAGAAGATCATCAGAGAGTACTTTGATAAATTGTACTCCTCCAAAAATGAAAATACAGAAGAAATGGATAAATTCCTTAATACATATTACTTACCAAAACTAAATCCTGAGGACACAAGCCAATTAAACAGACCTATATCAACTACTGAGATAAAGGCAGTAATAAAAACTTCCTGACAAAGAAAAGCCTAGATCCTCAGGGGTCTACAGCTGATTTCTACCGAACCTTTAAAGAAAAATTTATACCTATTCTTCTCAAATTACTTCATAAGATAGAAAAGGACAGTATACTTCCGAATTCATTCTACAAAGCCAGTATCACCCTAATACCAAAACCAGCTAAGGACACTACAAAGAGAGAGAACTATAGACCAACTTCCCTGATGACATTGATGCAAAAATCCTCCATAAAGTCATGGCAAACCAAATCCAGCAAGACATAAAAAAAGGTCATACACCACAATCAGGTGGTCTTCACAGATGCAAGGCTGGTTCAACATTTGTGAATCAATTAATGTAATTCAGCATATCAAAAGACTTACAGACAGAAATCACATGATTATCTCAATGGATGCTGAAAAGGCCTTTGACAAAGTTCAACATCCCTTCATGATAAAAAGTCCTGAGAAATCAAGTATAGAAGGAACTTACCTCAATATCATAAAGGTCATCTATGACAAACCTGAAGCCAACATCATATTAAATGAGGAAAAATTGAAAGCATTCCCTCTAAGATCAGGAACAAGACAAGGATGTCAACTTTCTCCTCTCTTATTCAATACTGTGATTGAAATCCTAGTCAGAGCAATCAGGAAAGAGAAAGAAAGTAAAGGAATACAAATAGGGAAAGAAGAGATCAAACTATCCTTATTTGCAGATGACATTATCCCATACCTAAAGGACCCTAAAAATTCCACTAGAAAACTCTCACAGCTAATGAGCTCCTTCAGCAATGTAGCAGGATACAAAATTAACACTCAAAAATCAGTAGCCTTCCTTGACAATAGCAAACAGGAAAAGAATGAAATCAAGACAATAGTCTCATTCACAATTACCCGCCAAAAAGTTAAATATTTAGGAATCAGTCTAACCAAAGACCCTACAGACTTATACAATGCAAACTTTAAAACATTAAAGAAAAAAATGGCAGAAGATACTAGAAGGTGGAAGGACCTTCATTGCACATGGATCAGCAGAATTAATATTGCGAAAATGACTGTATTCCCAAAAGCAATGTACAGATTCAATGTAATCCCCATCAAAATTCCAATGACATATTTTGCAGAAATAGAAAAAAACAATCATAAAATTCATATGGAAGCACAAAAGGCTACGTACTCTCAAAACAGTCCTAAACAGCAAAAACAGTGCAGGAGGTATCACAATACTTTATACTACAGGGACTTATTGGCAAAAACAACTTGTTACTGGCACAAAAGTCAACATGAAGATCAATGGAACAGAATTAAAGACCCAGAGATACACCCACACAACTACAACCACCTGATCCTTGACGAAGGGGCTAAGGATGGTCATAGGAGAAAAGATAACCTCTTCAGCAAACGGTGCTGGGAAAACTGGATATCCATGTGCAGAATGAAAATAGATCAGGATCTCTTAATCTGTATAAGAGGCAACTCAAAATGGGTAAGAGGCCTCAACATAAAATTGGAAACCTTAAAACCATTAGAAGAAATGATAGGGAGTACGCTCTAACACATAGGTATAGGCAAGTATTTCCTTAACAAGACTCTAATTGCCCAGGAAACTGCACCAAGAATTGACAAATTGGATTATATAAAATTAAAAACTGTGCCAGCAGCCATCCTACCCTGGCATCGAATTCCATCAGACCTCGGAAGCTAGGCACAGTCAGGACTGGTTAGTTCTTGGATGGTAGACACTGCTTGGGAAAACTAGGTGCTATAGGCTTGGGAGAAGGACATGTAAGCCCACTCCCCCAAAAATCACCCTTTGAAAACACTGTGAACAGCAGAGAAGCACTAGTACCAGGAATGGCACAGTGAACTTAGTACCACTAGTACCAGGAATGGCACAGTGAACTTAGTACCAGCAATGGCACAGTGAACTTAGTATCCATCCTTTTGTTGATACAGTACTGTCCTGATTGCTGTAGCTTTGAAAGTATGTAAATTGAATAGTTTGATTCCTCCAACCTCCTTCTTTCAGAATTATTTTAACTATTCTTGCTCCTTTGCATTCCTGTACAAGTTTTAGAATTGCAGTATAAATACACAAAAAATTCTGTTGGGATTTTGATTATTACCACATTCAATCTACAGATCAGTTAGGAGAATTGACATTTTCATCATGAATATATTTAGTTATGACTTTTTTCTTTTATCAGTATTTTATAGATTTTAGTATATAGATCCTGTATACACTTCCATAAATATACACCTAAGTATTTAAAAATTTGAAGGCATTGTAAACATTAGTTTTTAAATTTCAGTTTCTAATTCTATACTGCTCAGTTATAAAATATGTGATTGGGTTTTGATTGTTCCCCTTGATTCTTGTGACCTTGTTGAATTTACTTTCTATTTCTAAGGAAATTTTGGTAGGCTCCTTGGAACTTTGTATGTATAAAAAAATCACATTATCTACAAATAAAGACAGTTTAATCTCTTCCTTTCCAAACTATATAGCTTTCATGAGGTGTGATGAAAAGACATAGTGAAGGCTGCTGCTGAGTGCCATCCAATGGAAAAACAGGGATCTTCAATATAGGAGGTGGTGTATGGAACTTCAGTAATATCATGTGACAAGTTTCAACTTGTTTGGTGCAGCCAGTCAGGTGTGAGCTGTGGTTGAGAGAGGGTGTGTTTGAAAGTCACCCTAAATCACGGATCACAAACAATGCCTCTGGTCTTTTAATGGGACAATTAAAAAAACAATTTAAGCACTCACCATATTTTGGATCTCACCTCATATTTTTTTTCTTGGCCTGTTAATAAAAATAAGGGTAGGGAGAGTGGACATCCTTCCCTTTCCTCTGATCTTGGGTGGGCAGCATTCAGCCTTTCAACATTAAGTATGATGCTTATCATATAGATTTATTTTATACCCTTTATCTTCTGGAAGAAGTTGCCTTCAATATCTAATTTGCTAAGAGTAGAATGTTTTTCAAATGCCTTTCTGCATTGATGTGACTCTATGGAATCAGCAATTTTCTTTTGATTGCTAGTAAAGAGGATTGCATTGCTTGATTCCCAAACATTGAGCCGGTGCTGCATTCTCTGGATAAATCCCACTCGTTTGTGATATGTCATTCCTTTATATATGGCTGCATTCAATTTGCTCTTCTTTTTGAGAATTTTTGTGTCATTGTTCTTTATGCCTTTAATTTTGTATAAGGATAATACTAACCTCATAAAATGAGCTGAAATGAGCCCTCCTTCTCTACAATTTTGTGGAAGTGATTGTGTAGATTTACTATTATTTCTGCCTTAAATGTTTGGTAGAACTCACTTATGAAATCACCTACGCATGGAGTTTTCTCCTTACAATTTTTAAAACTCGTGACCTGTCTGCAATGAAGATTTTAAACTAACACAGCTGGCCCATAGTGAGGAGAGTATAAAATTGTGTTAAATGAAATACTCTCCAGAGTCATTTTATAGGATTTGCAGAGAAAGTATTTTTTTTGCACTTGATCTATAATACCAAGTTGCTTGTTCTGTGCAGGACACTGTCTTACACATATCCAAGTTCTAGAATGATTACCTAATACACTGGTATAGTTAGGTCCATGAGGAAGACTCTAATGTCAGAAGTCTGTTGCTGTTTTGAGGGTAAAATTTTATTATAATTCTTTCTTCCTTGTATTCCATCCCTCCCTCTTTTTTTTCTAATCTAGAGGTTATTGTGCTAGGTGTATTTTTAGTGATAAATAAATAAATAAATAAATAAATTTAAAATAAATATTGGGTACAATCCAGACAAAATTAGGCTTTGCAGCTGTTTTCCCTTAGACAAACTGACATTACTCACTCAGTCTCTGCAGGTTTTGTGAGCCAGAGTTGAGCACAAGGAAAACAGAGCTCCTTGTTCATCCTTAGTTTTCCAACAATCAAGAGAACGTTTCTCCAGGACATAGTACCCCATCACCAGGGCTGCAGAAACCGCCTGCATGAAACAGGGCAGAGCTGTGTATAGGAAGGAACCATTCAAGTCCCTGCAGTCCTGCTTTACCTCACTAGAACTCTCCGGAGAATGTATTATTTCCCAAAGGGCCATAAAGACAAGTGCCAATTTAATCTCACATCCTCCAAGGAAAAGCTTGCATCGTGAGTGGTGCGTCCTTGTTGGGCTGGAAATAAGCTAGCTCTAGTTTTCTGCTGGGCCAGGAAGCATGATTGCAGGAGAGAGCGAATGCTCCCACAGTCTAATCAATCTCACAGAGCAGATGGATACGGCAATTAGTGCAAAAATAATTTTGCCAAGAATATTAACACTACTAGAGTTTATCAAGGAGGGGTGAAGTTTCTACTCAATGATTTTCTAAATTTACCAGTGAGCGACAGGGTGTAGGATCCCTGGACATATGCCCTTGCATAGGTCAAAGTAATTAGAAATGAATGAACTTTTTTTTGGTAGTTGGGGGTTGAACCTAGGACCTTGCACATTTCAAGTGCTCTGCCACTGGGCTGCAACCCCAGCCCATTTATTTATTTATTTTGAGATAGGATCTTGCTAAATTATGCAGGCTGCTTCTGGCCTTGAGTTTGTGATCTTCCTGCCTCAGCCTCCCATGTCACTGGGATTACAGATGTGCACCACTGTATGAATTGAATTCGTTATGCACATGAAGAAGTGTAGAACTGAGAATGAGAGACTTTTCTGGCTTATATATGCTCCAACTCTTGTGAAAAATAGTGAAGTAATTGTTGTTTTTTGATACAAGCTATCCAGACCAGTGCTTTAATTCTTTACTTTTGTAAACGTAGGCACAGTTTAGTAAGAAAGAGTTTCTATAAAGGACCAGAGAGTAAACATTGTAGGCTTGATAAACCACACTGCCTCCTTTAGACGCACTTGAATTCTTCTGTTGTAGCACAAAAGCAGCTACGGAGAAGATGAAAATGAAGAGAGGTGTCTGCATTCCAGTAAAACTTTATTCATGAAACAGGTGTCAGAACAGATTTGGCCCGTGAACCACAGTGTGCTGATCTCTGATCTAGAACATTGACATTAACATTCCATTTCCCCTAATATTATACATAGAAATATGTTATTTTTCCAAAATTAGGGCATTTATTGGAAGCACAAAACTTATAAGTAGGCAATATCTCTAAAATCATTAAAAGAAGCCAGTTTGACATGTGGTTTCCAGAATTTTCTTTCTCATAAGATGGAAATATGCAGAAGATATGCTTCTCCTTGAGTAGTCTCAGTTAGTAGCCAAAGTTTTTCTGTCTTCTAACACATCCTTCATGTTCCTTCTCCTGTGGTCCTCTTCCTTCTAGTTCTCTTTTTCCTTTCTTTCTTTTCATTTTTCTTTTTTCACAATCCTCCCATGACTGCACTTTCCATATTCTGTCTTCATTAGGTTGGAGCTGGGGGTCAAAGCTATGCCCCTGGTGGCAAGGAAGAGCACAGAAGAGTAGCAAGGCAAAACCTATGGCTGTATTTTGAGAGGTCACAGAGTTGGTGAAAGATATGTCCACTTGGGTCAGTTACATCACTTCTCTGAGCCTCAGCTTTATCATAAAGAATATAGTGCCAATAAGGTACTTACCTTATAGGAAGTGGATTTGTATGGTAAAGGGCTTCAAAGAGGGCCAGCACATAGCTTCAGAGAGCAAGGACATCTGCTCTCACCATTCCTATTCAACATCATACTGGACATTCTAGAAAACAAAAGAAAGAAAGATGACATTTAGATTGAAAGAAAAAAATTTTCATGTAAGATCATAGATTGCATAGAAAATCTAATGGAATCTACAGAAAGTCTATTCAGTGGGTTGAGAGTAGGTTGCAGGATGAAAGCTAAATAAATAAATAAATAATAATTTCCCCATACTTGGAACAAACCATTGAAAATCAAAAATTTTAAGAGTACCATTTGCAATGGAATAAAAAAAAATGAAACAATTTAAGGATAAACCCAACCAAGATATGCTAGGATTGTACATAGAATACCCTAAAACATTGCTGAGAAAAGTTAAAGAAAATCTAAATACATGGAGCAGTTTCTTGTGTTCATAGATCCAAAGCTTCATATTGTTAATATGCCACTTCTCTCCAAAGTAACCTCTGGAGTTAATTAATATCTAGCAGATTCTTTTATGTAGAAGTTGACAATATGGAACAGGGGAATAAAAATACCCCAAATCACAAAAGCAACTTTGAAAAAGAATAGTTTAGACTTAAGAGTACCTAACTTTAAGACTCATTGTAAAACTATAGTAGTAGGGACAGAATAGTCTGGTTGGAAAGGTAAAGGGCAATGAAACAAAATAGAGTTCAAAAGAGATGCACACCTGTGAGGTCAATGGGCCTGACAAAGATGTGAAGGAGATTCAATGGAGAAAGAATAATCTCTTAAACAAAAATGGTACTGGGACAATTGGAAACAAATTTGCAAAAAAATACATATGGAAGGAGAGAGAGAGGAGAGAAAGAGAGAAAGAGAGAGAGAATGTTCATGCATGCATATCCTGTACTATATACAAAAATTAACTCAAAACAGATCACTGATCTAAATGTAAATGCTAGAAGTATAAAACTTACACAAAAAGAAGTAGGAGAAGATCTTTGTGACCTCACATTAGGCAAATCCATTGTGACCTCAGTTTAGGCAAATGTTACTTGTATATAACATTGAAAGCAAGATGGTTGCATTTCTTCTAGGGCAGATCCGTTGGTTCTTTTGGCAGTCCATGGTGTATTCAGTATTTGTCTCCAGCATCATAATTCAAAATCATCAATTCTTCTGTCTCTCTTATTCACCATTCAGCTTTCACAAGCATAAGATGCAACTGAAAATACTATGACATGAGTCAGGCACAGCTTAGTCTTTAATGTGACATCTTTACTTTTCAACCTTTTTTATTGGTAATTTTTAAAGTACAGCTTAATGAGCTTCATTATGACATTTCCATATATGCATTTCATTGTACATTGCTCACATAATTTCCCTCTTACCCCCTCCATGACCCTCCTCCCCTATCCCAGCACCAATGGTCTCCTTTCTACTTGCATGTCCTTTTGTGAGAAAATTTATCTATATATGTGGATCCCAATTTTGATTAATTTTCAACATTTTAAAGAAGTGTTTTTCACCAGCTTTTCCCAATGCAATGCATCTTTTGATTTCTTGACTGCTGCTTCAGTGGATGTTAATTATAGAACCAAGTAAAAAAAAATGTTGGGCAACCTTAATCTTTTCTCCATTTATGATGAAGTTGCTTACTGACCCAGTTGTGAAGATTTTTGTTTTCTTGATGTTGAGGTGCAATCCATACTGGAGGCTAGATTCTTTGATTTTCATCTGTAAATGTTTCAAATCCTCTTCACTTTCAGCAAGCAGGATTGTGTTATCTGCATGATGCAGGTTGTTAATGAGTCTTTCTCCAATCCTGATGCCATATTCTTCTTCATAAACCCCAGCTTCTCAGATTATTTGCTCAGCATAGAGGTGAAAGGATATAGCCCTGATGCGCACCTTTCTTGACTTTAAACAAGGCAGGGTTTCCTTGTTTTGTTCAAATGACTGCCTCCTGGTCCGTGTACAGATTCCTTATGAGCACAATTAAGTGCTCTGGTATTCTCATTCTTCACCGTGTTATCCATAATTTGTTGTGAATCCACATAGTCAAATGCCTTTGTATAGTCAACAAAACTTAGATAAATATCTTTTTGCTGTTCTCTGCTTTTGGCCAATAGCCATCTGATGTTAGCAATGATGTTCCTTGTTCCCAGCCTTCTTTTGAATCCATCTTGACTTTCTGATATTTCCCTGTGAATATAATTCTGAAGTCACTTTTGAATGATCTTTAGCAAAATTTTACTTATGTGTGAGATATTCATGATATTTTTTGATAATTTCTGCATTCAGTTCGATCTCCTTTCTTGGTAGTAGGCAAAAATACGGATCTCTTCCAGTCAGTTGGCCAGGTAGCACTTTTCCAAATCTGTTGGCATAAACAAGTGAGCACCTCTCGTGCTGTATATACTTGTTAAAAATGTCTTAACTAATATTCTGCCGATTCCTGGAGCTTGTGTTTCACCAATGCCTTAAAGGCAGCTTCCACTTCTTCCTTGAGTACCATTGGTTGCTGATCATATGCAACCTCTTGACATGGTTGATCATCCACCAATTCTTTTTGGTATAATGATGCTGTGTATTCCTTCCATCTCCTTTTGATGTTTCCTGTGTTGTTTAATATTTTCCCTGTAGAATCCTTCTCTATTGCCCCTCGAGGCTTGAATTTTTCCTTCAATTCTTCAAACTTGAGAAAAACAGAACATATTCTTCCTTGTTGGTTTTTTCATTTCCAGTTCTTTGCACATGTCATTATGGTATTTTATTTTGTCTTCTTGGGCTGCCCTTTGAAATCTTCTGTTTAGTTCTGTAACTTCATCATGGCTTCCTTTTGCTTCAGCTACTCAATGTTCAAGGACAAGTTTCACAGTCTCTTATAACATGTAGCTTGGTCTTTTCTTTTTTTCCCCTGTCTTTTTAATAACCTTTTGCTTTCCTCATGAATGATGTCTGTGATGTCATGCCACAACTTGTCTGGTCTTCAATCATTAGTGTCTTTTTTTGAGATGGTCTATAACTCAAGTGGAATATACCCATGACCATGTACATTTGTTCTAATTTTCTTCAGTTTCAGTTTGAAGGTGCATATAAATAGTTGATGGTCTGTTCTAAAATCCATACCTCATCTTGTTCTGACTTCTGATATTGAGGTTCTCCATCATCTATTTCCACAAATGTAGTTAATTTTGTTCCTATACGTTCCATGAATTCCATGTGTATCGTCACTGTTTATGTTGGTGAAAAATGTATTTGCAATGAAAAGGTCATTGGTCTAACAAATTCTGTCATGTGATCTCCAGCATTGTTTCTTTCCCCAAGGCCATATTTTCCAACCGCTGAGCTTTCTTTTTTGTTTCCGACTTTTGCATTCCAGTCACTAGTAATTACAGGTACATCCTGATTGCATGTTCCATCAATTTCAGATTGCAGAAGCTGGTAAAAATCTTCCCTTTCTACATTTGTGGCCTTAGTAGTGGGTGAGTAAATTTGAATAATAGTCATATTAACTGGCCTTCCTTGCAGGCATATGGATATCATTCTATCACTGATAGGATTGTAATTCAAGACAGATCTTGAGATTTTTTTTTATGACAAATGCAACCCTCTTTCTCTTTAAGTTGTCATTCCTGGCATAGTGGAGCCCATGATTATCTTATTCAAAATGGCCCATGCCAGTCCATTTTAGCTCACTAATGCCTAGACGGTCAATGTTTATGCACTCCATTTCTCTTTTGATGATTTCTAATTTTCCTAGATTCATACTATGTACATGCCATATTCCAATTATCAATGGATGTTTACAGTTGTTTCTTTTCATTTTGAGTCATTCCCCATCAACAAAAAGAAGTCCCAGGGGCTTTACTCCATTTTTATTATTAAGATTGACTATTTTGAGGAGACAACTGTTCCTCAGTACTTTCTTGAATGCTTTCCAGCCTGGGGATTCATTTTCTGGCACTATATTTGACAATGTCTGTTATTCATAGGGTTTTCAATGGCTAATTGTTTCAAGAATGGGCTGCTGGATCCTTCTGCCTAGACTGTCTTAGTCTGGAAGTTCAGCTGAAACCTGTCCACCATGAGTGTCCCTGCTTGAATCTGAAATATCCATGGCATAGCTTTCAGCATCACAGCAACATGCAAGCCCCCACAGCATAACAAGCTGATAGGCATTTGGGAGTACACACTTATATTGATTGTTGTGTTGTAAGGTGCTGTCGAGTCGTGGTCTGACTCACAGTGACTCTATGTACAACGGGCAAAACACTATTATCATGCTTCTCTGCTATTCATAGAGTTTTCAATGGCTGATTGTTTTTTGGAAGTGAGTTGCTGAGTCCTTCTCCCAAGCCTATAGCACTTGGTGTTCCCAGGCAGTCTCCCATGCAAGTACTAACAAGGCCTGACCCTGCTTAGCTTCCAAGATCTGATGCCACAGTGGTACAGCTGTAGGTACACACTTATAAGAATGTTTAAAACTGAAAAGACTGACTATATCAAGTATTGGAAGGAATATGGAGGAACAGGAGCTCTCACACACTGCTGGTGGCAATGAAAAAGATTATAGCCACTTGGGAAAACAAGTTGTTAGTTTCTTAAGTTAAACATCAAGTTGGGTGCAGTGGCTCACCCCTATAATCCTAGTGACTGGGGATACAGAGGCAGGCAGAGCACAAGTTTAAGGCCAGAGGCAGCCTGGGGCAACTAAAGGAGATGGGGTTACAGCCCAGTGGTAGAGTGCTTGCAAAGTATGTGCAAGGCCCTGAGTTCAGCCCACAAGTACTGCAAGAAAAAAAAAAAAGTTAAGTATTATCTACATAGAGTTATTTTACTCCTAAGAATTTACCAGAGAAATGAAAGCCTATGTCCATTCAAAGGCTGGAATTTAAATGTGCATAGCATGTTCGTTTGTAACAACCCCAAGCTGCAGTATATAGACAGCAAGGGTTATTCTACATGGCTTCAGCTGAATAAAAAGGTGACACAGCAAGATGTTAAAAAAGAGAATCCTTTACAGTTCAAATTTAGAGCTAAATTCTTTCCTGAAGATGTTTCTGAGGAATTAATTCAAGAAATAACCCAGAGACTTTTCTTCTTGCAAGTTAAAGAAGCCATCTTAAATGATGAGATATATTGCCCACCAGAAACTGCAGTTCTTCTGGCTTCCTATGCTGTCCAAGCCAAGTATGGAGATTACAATAAAGAGATTCATAAACCAGGCTACGTGGCTAACGATAGACTCCTACTGCAGCGTGTTTTAGAACAACACAAACTGACAAAAGAACAATGGGAAGAAAGAATACAAAACTGGCATGAAGAACAGAGGAATGCTAAGGGAGGATTCAATGATGGAATACTTGAAGATTGCGCAAGATCTAGAAATGTATGGCGTCAACTATTTTGAAATAAAAAATAAAAAGGGTACTGAATTGTGGGAAAAAAAAAAAAGGTTGTTAGGAAACAACCTAACTGTCAATCAGGCATTTAATAGATAAATTTCCCAACATCAACAAACAGGAATATTTCTCAATAATAAAACAGAACAAATATGGAAAAATATTATAAGAATGATGCTGGGTGAAAAAAGCCAGAAAAGTGAGTGCATTTTGAATGAATCTGTTCGTATAACATTCTAGAGTTTCCTAACTACTCTACAGTGACCAAAGGCAGGTCAGTGGTTTTATGGGAACAGTGAATACATGGGAATGAAAAGGCAGGAGAGAGGGATTATTATAAAAGGGCCCAAGGAACCTATTGGGACGGTGGGTATGTTCCTTATGTTCCCAATTATATGTTGGTGTGTATACGCATATATCTTATACATGAATGGCAGAGAAGCATTGACATAGTGCTGGGTACAGCACAGTGTCAGGGAGTATTTCCCTCTGTTGTACATAGGGGGGCTATGAGTCCGACCTGACTCGATGTCACCTAACAACAACATACATTTGACATATATGTGAAATGTATCAAATTATATACTTTAAATAGGTACAGTTACTGTATGTCATCTATACTTCAATAACTTTTGTAATCCCTCTAATAAATTACATAGGATATCATAATATGCTTCTTTGTGTTAATCTTACCTTTCATTTTTCATTAATTTCTACCCAAATTTTGCATTATTTTTCTTTGCCATCCTATTTTATTGTAGTACAGATGGAAGTCTTAGTAAATTTTTGTAATGAGATACAGAACAATGTTATTTCTCAATAGGACCAGGAGATGTGATATTTTGAAGACTATCAGAAGGCTATTTATAGTTGTCAGTTTAAAATGTACCACTAAGAGGACTGTTTATGAAATATGGTTCTCATTCCAGACTGTATGTCCAACATTCTGCTATTGTCTGATTTCATTCATTCGTGTGTTCATTCATCAAAGATACCTCTGTTGACAGGATTTGAGTAATACAAGTATATCACAGTGAATTTACTTGAACTTATGTGGTTGACTATAACTGTAGTTTAAGCATTACATGCAAACCTTTAAACACTAGAAAGCCCTACTGATGTTAAATGCAGAATTGCATTTCTATAACATTATTTTTTCTCAGAAGCTCAGTGCGATAATTTTGTTCAGGATCATCCTAACACATTCTGACATGTACGTCATTTTATTTTATATATTATCATCTAAAAAAATAGGAAAAACGCCAAATGTCTCTGTGAACTTCAGTATGCAAACAGAATTACTAATTAAATTTATTGCTTCATTTGAAAAATAAGTTTACCAGAGTCAATCAGTTGGTGTGTTTTGTGTAGTTTGAAATATAGGAATTATCAAAGCCAGTTAATTTTTTATTGTGTTGCTTCTTTTTCTTGAAGCACAAATTCCTATTTAGAGATTTCTTTTTTATCCCCAGGCAAAGAAGATTTTAGTCCTTTTTAATTTAGTCTTCTTGGGCAGGTTGCAAATATTCTTCCTCACTGTGTTGTTCAGGTCTATTGTAGTAAAGCCAATTCTTCATTTTTTCTGCTTCTCACCTGTTTTTCTCTATTTATTTGTGTATAAGATGTCAAAGGAAAATGAAAAGTAACACCTCAAAATACCACCTTGAAAAAGAAAATGCCAACGAATTCTTTTCTGCACCTGAAGCTTTTAATTCTTTAATCCACCATGGAATGTTGCTTAATTACATATTTTATTATGCATAACTGGAAATTATGTACTTTAGTTTCAACAATGATATGAAAGCACGGATTGTTTATAAATAAAGAGAGGCTGGTTTGTCTGTTTTTTTTTTTAATGTTACAAATATTTGTGAAATTCTCACATCACAGGTTCTCCTTCTAAAACTTGGCTTTTGGAAAAGTCTCAGAGAGCTCTGAGAGAAACTTCAAGTTTTAATTGTTTTCTCTAAAAATCAAAAAAATTCATTACTTTGCAAAAAACAAGGTGGTGTCATAACATTATTACAGGCAAAAACCACTGATCAGTTGGATTTTTTTTTGGTAGAAGCTTCATCTTAATGAGTTTTATAATGTATTTATTTCTGTATATTCTCGAATCCAATCCACACCACTTCAATAGTTCCAGAGGGTTACAAAATCAGACACAGGATTTAGAATCATGTGCAGATTAAATTTGAGAATATATAGTAATAGAAAAATGTTACAATTGTTGAGCTGGATGACGAATACAAGAAGTTCATTTTCTCTACTTTTGCATGTGTTTAAAAATTTTCATAATAATATTTGTTTCCTAAAAAATGTTTGTGTATAGATTTCATCCCAAGACAGCAGAATTTTAGGATTCTTATTTATGATAAAACATTCTATACACTTGACTTCTACTAGTGATCAACTTTTTCATATTAGGAAAATACATGTTGCATCCTATTCCTGGAAATTTCAAATTGCAATTAATTCTTTCTGTACTTGAGAAAGCTTTTATTAAGAAAATAGAGATAGAAATTCAAAGATTAGAAGCCTTGGATTTGAGACTAATGTGGACTTTTTACAGCTGGACAAATTAATCTATTTGAGTTTTCCTTCCCTTGTCTTTGGAGTGGGAATTTGAGTGCGTGCCTTAAGTACCTCGTAGTAGAATGGACAGCTTTAAACAAGATGTCAGTGCCTTATAAAATGAAGCACTCTACAAAAGTTATTGTCATTTTAAACACATCTGAGGGCAGTGCAAGCAAAAGGGCCTCAGAAGATAGGGCATCTTTCTACTAGATCTGGCAAGACAAAGCGGCAACGAGGCAGAGTAAGTGGAACGCATCCTCACATTAAGAGGCTGTTCAACAGGTTTGTGCCCGGGATAAATGCTAATGTGTATCACAACACTAGACTCAACAAATTGAACATATTTAAATACCTAGGCTTTAACATTCTTATCTAGCAGGTACTATTGGTCCTTTCATGAGTGGGAAATCAGAGCAGCAAATGGGACATCATTTTTTTTTGGAAGGTGTTTAGGTACGAATTAAAGACTAGGTCTTAAAGACTCAGTCTGTAATGAAACTTCAGCTTTGAATGTATTTCTAATTCAACTAACAGGAAATAATGTTCAATATTCAACTTGGTGGAGAATATGCTACTTTAGAGAATCTCTCCATGTTTGCTTTGCAAGGTAACAAACCTATAGCTCTGTTGTACTCCGTCATCAGCTGCCTCACATAGAGACTAGGGCCCAAGTCAAGTACTTTTGGTCAAAGTACATTAGCAGCTGAAAATAGGCAATGAAAAAGTGACTTAATACACAACCTTAGTACAAAGTAAGAAGCCACAACTGAATTTTGGTAGTATCCTTCTGATTAAATTTGGAGGGGGGGAGGTGCGTGTGCGTGTGTGTGTGTATTTCACATTAAGTAGGATAATGGAAGAAAGGCTTAAAAATGTTGCTCATGTTTTAAACATTAACTCCAAACTATTTTTATTTAACACATGGTATTAAACAGGTATAATATTCTGGACATACACCTTCCACCATATTTCTTTAATAAGGGTACTTTATATTTTATCAAAATGTGTGTGTTAATAGATGGTAATTCAGCTCTTGTCTAAAGACATGCAAGTATTCAGTATTTACATGAAAAGGATTGCTTCACCAGAAACACTGAATCCATAATATGCCCCCTTAAAAAATAAAAAACAGTATTTGTAAGGTAGAATATAGTATTGATATTTTCTGAAATCTTAGATGATTAATATTTTTGTGTTGGTTTCCACACTATCATGCAAATTTCTGGCTGGCTTGCTTTAACACAATAGTCTTATTTCTATCAGCTATAGTATAGGGTATACACATTTTAATTGCTCTTTTTGAAAATATCACCAGGCAGTTCAGAATACTCATTTATTGAAAATATTGTGACAATCAAGGACCTTAATATCAGCCAAATGTTAACAATAGGGAATAGGGCAGAATTTAATAATGGAATGTGTGGGATATTCACTTTTAGTCAATCTTGAACCATTTAAATGTTTTCTATTCAAGCTATGCATTTTAGATAAGCACAGATAATAGGTATCACTACTTGGGAAGAAAAAAAAAAACCCTTAAGCTCAGAATTCCTTAGTACTAGAAGCTAATGAATACACATTTTATACATAGTATGTACAGACTTTGTTACCAAGTGCCACACAAGTAGGGCACACATATTAGTTACCTTGGTTCTCAAAGGTTATGTGTCAACTCTGCAGATTGTGTGGCAAGAAGATACTATCAACATTATTTTTTGCATAATGTGCAAGTATTATATGGCCACAGAGTGTAATACAAATTAGTGGCAAAGTGCTGAGTGAAGGAATCCATGACAGATTCAGATGCACAAGGTTGAATATTACCCGTAAACTACCTGACTCTGCTGAGGTCTTAACAGCACAAAGCACTATGTCATGCCCAGCTTTTAAAAGTCTCTGAAATACTTGGACACAATGAAGCTTGGTAAAGGAATCTGACCATAGCCATAGGCTATAAGAGGAAGACTGGCATGAGCTAACTGTAGGGAGGAAAAGGGAAGATCACCTGGACAAGTCTTTTCCAAGATGTGCCATCTTCTCTGAGAACAATTTTGCTTACTCCATCATGACCATTGTTTATTAACATGTGCTTTATACTAAGCAAAATCATGCTGACCTTAAAAAAGTAAAAGAGCTGCGATATTTTTTAGCAAAATTGTTCATTTTCAACACACATTCATTTCATTGAAAATGTCATTTCAAAATAATTTAGTGGCTATTAGAAATGGACAATCTTATTTGCAACCTAATTTCTCCTTCCAAAAAATGACCAAATTTCATACCTGTTTGACACCTTATGTTAAGTGTTGGGATGGTTATGAAGAAGAAGAAAAAAAAAGACATCAACTCTACTCCATGCTGTAACTAGTCTTTTCTCTTGGGGAAAAGAAAGGAAGATAATTTTCTACTTAATGGCTTATTAGTTTCTATTTTATTTTCTAGGTTTTTTTTAAATACTTGAAATCTAGCTTCTATTTGCTTAATTCAAATTCCTTTGGCTCAAATGACTCTTTTTCTGAACTTTAGAGCAAGAGAGTTTTAGAGTTATTTTCTCATTTAATAAAAAGAATTGGAAACTAGTGTGCAGCAAATCTGCAGCCTTCAGAGTGGCTCAGCTGTGCTTCAACAGTAAGAGAACTTTAAAGCTTTATAGGGAGTTTTCAATGCCCCCATTTTAGTTTAAGTAAAATTTCAACATGGAAGCAGCCCAGTTGCCTAGTGATGAGCTCACTGAGGCCTGAGGAAGCGAATGGGGGGCGGAGGGTGATTGCAGATCCCTGTCTCCAGGGATCCACACACCCTCATTAACATTTAGGGAACCTTAAAAGGAGGAAGCAAAAGATAAATTTATACATATAAAAAAAAGTTAAAAACACCAATAACTGCAACATTGTCCTCAGTCCTTCCTGTGACCATAGGCACAGTTCATTTTACATCCTGGCTAAGTTTACTAAAGTTTTATGTCACCAGAATTTTGAGATCATGTTTAAATTCCAGGTGTGTTATTCTTATGGTCTTCAAGTAGTTCTTATAGTTATGACACAGGCAGTTAAATGAGCTCAAAGTTATTAACTTTATCCACTTAGAACTTGTTTAAAAAAAACACAATGTTTAGTAAAGGGATTCTTACACAGAAGGTCCATTTTTTCCCCCAACTTATTTCATGTTGCTATTAATGGCCTTTAAAAATACACCTTAGCCAAAGAAGTATTGCCGTAATTGAAGGATTATGAAGTAAAAGCAGATGAGTCCATTCTAAACAGGTAACTGCTGCAGAGATTTATGCTTCTCTTGGAGACTGACTGTCCTGTTTATTAAGAAAAAGGTTAACCACAGACTATCATCGTCATTGTGAAATTTTATACTTATTTAAAAATGAGTGTTTGTGATTTAAATTTAGTTTCAAGTGAGTTTTCAGTTGCTCTTTTTAAAATCAGCAAAATATTATCAAGAAAGTATTAACGTGCACGTAGAGCAGAGGCCATTTTTTGACTCTTCTTGAAAGTTACTTCACATAAGCAGACAAACCCTCCCGTGTCATACCATACAAACAATTTTAATTGTGTAGTTACAGTCAATAACCACTCCTAATCAGAACATTTCTGCATAAAGAAAATTGTGATACACTTATAAAAACAGCCAGCTGTAACAAAATAGCTGGTGTTTTCATAGCCATAAACTCATAAAAAAGAAATACACCTTTATACAGAAATTTTATACAGATGTAGCTTTAAAATTGATTGTAAACCAAAGGAAGACACATTGCAAACATCAATTATTTTCACATTAATTGCATAATTTTCTAAGGTGATCTATTAGTTTTATTTACCTAAGCTTATTTGCATGATAGTAAAAATTGCATACAACAATAAGAGTGAAGCTTATAGTATGAATTGCTTGGATAACATAGAGCACTTTTTATAGGCAACTGTGTAAAGCACATTTTCTCTATTTAAAACTTTTAAGACACTTTGTTTTACTGCCCATCAAAATACATTTATAAATAGAAAAGAATCAGTATGATAACAAGAGAAGCAATATTACATTTAACGGAAACTTCCAAAAAATTAATGACAACATGATGCTGCAGGATCTACAAATAAATAATGAGGACTAAATTGTGTTTCACATTTTCTTTTTTTCTTTCTAAAAATGATGTAACAATGAGAATGAAAAAAAATTACAGTGAAATTTTATTTCCAAAATAAAAACAAATTTGAATTACGGCAGTGCCATATAATACAAGGCATTTGTTGGCATATGTCATCTTTAAACTGCATTCCACAGTCTATAGTTCTTTTGTAACATACAATAGAGTAACAAACTCTTTTTTTTTCTCTTTTTTTTTTAAATAAGGGGCGAGTTTCCAAAGATCAGTGTGGAGTGTGGCAGAAATAATTAAAGGAAAGGAAATCATAATCACAGAAGTTATAATGCTTGTTTGAGGCTCCAGAATAACAGTAATTAAAAAAAAAAACACCTCTGGTATCATGCTTACGGGGTTTGCACCTCGGTGCATCCCTTGAACACAAATCTTAAGACCAAACAATCCTGGATGCTTCACCTGGGGCTGCCAAGCAGTTTGTGAGAGAGAGAAAACACTTAGTGCAGTCTGTACTATCCTTTCCGACCTTCCTGTCTGTGCAAGTTTCTGAAGATTCATTGGCCAAACAATGAACAACAAGGGTTTTCTGAGCGAACACAAGGTGGACTTTTTCATTTTGTTAGTAAATACCAGTGGCACTGTTGAATGAAAATAACACTCTTATCTCAGTCTTTCAAGTCGGCATCAATGTCCGTGCTTCCTTCTGCTGACAGCTCCTCGAGCTTCACGGAGAAGAGGGTGTTGGCGTTCTTGTCCTGGACGCTGTCTTCCAGATCCTTAAGCAACTCCTCCTCTTTGTACTCGGCCACGTCCACCTCGAGGCCGGAGTTGTCTTTCAGCTTGCCGTGGTGCTTGAGATAGTACCGCTGGTTCTGAAAGAACTTGATGATGGTGTACTTGGGCAGGTCCAGCTGGGCCGACAGAGTCTGGATGGCCTCCTCGTCCGGGTACAGGCCCACGTCCTGGATGAAGCTCTGGAGGATTCCCAGGGCCTCCACGGAAATTTTGGTTCGCGGCCGCGCCTTCTGCCGGCTCTCGTCCTCCGACTCGGCGGGCGAGGGCCCCGTGGGCTGCCGTGCGGGGAGCCGGGCGCCCGGCTGCGGCTGCGCCTGCGGCTGCGGAGGGGGCGGCGGCGGCTGCTGGGGCTGCGTTGGCTGCTGCGACTGCTGGAAAGAAAGAAGCGATCAGGGCTTGAGAACCCCTCCAAGAGTCGGGGAGATCAGAAGCAAGCGCTCGCGGATCCCACGCGAGCATCTGAGACGGACAAAGACTGAGAGAGACCAGGCGGGCTAAACGGCCCGCAGCGTGCAGGGAAAAAAGAAAGGAAAGGGAAAGAAAAGAAAAGAAAAGAAAA
Source organism: Pedetes capensis (assembly GCA_007922755.1). Classification (NCBI taxonomy): domain Eukaryota; kingdom Metazoa; phylum Chordata; class Mammalia; order Rodentia; family Pedetidae; genus Pedetes; species Pedetes capensis. The sequence goes on along the minus strand of VMDO01005538.1, from coordinate 1,664 downwards.
GAAGAAAAAAAGAAAGAAAAGAAAAAGAAGAAAAAGAAAAAAAAAAAATGATACGAACTGGGAAGAGATGAACCAGTGTGGCTGGTGGGGGCCACTGAGCTCACTTATCGGAGATCAGCAGAGGAGGAGGAAAACTCAGCACTCCAAAAACGTGCGCCGTAAACTCCAGAAGGATACGCATCAAAGGCCAGGGCAGCAAAGCAAACTAGGATGTCAATAATTAACGAAGACTTAAAATGAAAATTGAGGAGCAAAGATTTCAAAGACATTTTAGAGAGGGGAGCTCCAAGCCACGGGGCTGGAACGGCGAGCAGGCAGGAAGGGAAGTTCTGCTCCATGCAGTCGTGGCGTTCTAGGGTCTCATGGCTGTGAATTTTCTACCAGGCAGTTCCAATTTTACATACACACTATTTCCCACCAAACCGCACTAGGCTGACACTGTGAGTTTTTTTCTCACCCAAAAATAAAGGTTCCATCTACCATACGTGGACTAGCAAATTGTTTTGTCTATAGTAAACTCAGATGTGATTAGGATTTAAATTTAGTGTATACAGACACTTTTTCATAATTAGTATCTGTATATGTGCTGTAATTTCCATACACAATTACACATAACAAATGTGTGACATGTGTCTACTGTACACTTGATATCCATAATTCTTATCAGCAAAGCAAATCAACCTGAGTAAGCGGCAAAATAGGCGAGCATTTGTACTGTGCCTGAGCATTTCCTCTTATCCCCCTAAGAAGCAATTTTATTAAAAACAATTTATATTTTCAAACAAGTACTATTTTTATTACTTAACATGTATCTTTCTCTTCTTTGTTTTAGCTAAAACAGTAAGTTTCTTGGGCATTCTCGATTATTTTAGTGCTTGATATCCTAAGGGATTCTCTTTTTCAATTTGTTTTATCTTTAATACACACTCAAGGATTTTTTTTTTCCCTAGTGGACAGATAACTCTATTATTTTAGCTACATAGATCAATTTTTTTTCCCCCACAGCAGTACCAAGAAATAATGCAGGTGACTCAACAAAGAGAGTAGAATTTTAGGACTCTGGAAGGCAATGACATTTTCCCTTAAAGGAGAAAGCTAAAAACATGCCTGAGATTTAAGAGAAATAAGTTACACAACTCAGGTTCAACTACATTTCCTAAGATACTGAGGCCATTAAAGCTCCAGTAAACTACTTGGTCCCAGAACTCACTGATCTGAATTTACAGGGCAAGAGGTCCCCGCGTGGATCAGCAGAGACAAAGACCCATGACGTGACACATGGAGCCCAAGGCTGACTGCTGGTGCGGTGGTCCCTGGCCACAGCCATGGTACTCCATCCTTTGCACACGTGAAATTCCTGACCAACGGAGCAGGTGCTGGTGCCCACCCTCTCTGTGTGGCTTTCTTGCTGGCAGAGGTAACCTGGGCCCCCTCACCTGAGCAGCAGCACCGAGCCATGGTGCAGGGGTCAGCAGGCCTGGTAAGCAAACACCTCTAGACTCTCCTTTCCCAAGGGTGCTGGGAGAGGGGCTCTACAGGAAAGACAAACAGACATGACTCACCCCTGACCTGCATCCAGAGGGGTGGGGCGGCTGCTCACGGTGAAGGACAGGCCTAGTTGCAGAGAGCGAGATGTGATTCATTCCCCTCCCCTCCTCTGTCTG